>JADBJO010007410.1:45000-47500 GCA_016801955.1 Conus betulinus | reverse complement strand
TCGAGCCTGACCCCAATTCAGCCGATCTGTCACTCAGGAGGAGGTGGAAGGGGGAGGGGGATAGGGTTGGGGGCAGGGGGCTTGGAGTGGGAAGGGGGGAGGGGGGGGAGGGCAATGGAGGAGACAAACACAAACAAAAAAACCAGTGACATAATGATCTGGTGGGGTCAGTTGGTTGCAGCACTGAGTTCACTATCAATGTGTTGCCGGTTCGAGTCACGCTCAGGCCCTGAATGAATATTTGCCATTTTTGGAAGTCATCTTTCATTTGTTGTCGTTCTGGTGGTGTTGGAGAAGTGTAAGACAGCTCCACATACCTGTCTGTCTGTCTGTCTGTCTATCTGTCTGTCTCTCTCTCTCTCTCTCTCTCTCTCTCTCTCTCTCTCTTTTATATATAGGTCTATTGTGGTTATTGCTAAATTCAAGTGTATTATGTGTACATGTAAAATGGAGTAATGGTGCCTGTGTGACCCAATTTAACACGGATTCTTTATGTATGGACAGGGTGTCTCACAATAAATGGCGCAGCGGATTCTCAGCGCGTGAATTCTGAATTCTCTCTCTCTCTCTCTCTCTCTCTCTCTCTCTCTCTCTCTCTCCTCTCTCTCTCTCTCTCTCTCTCTCTCAGTTCAGTTCAGTCCAGTGGTTTATTTCATGTCTTTGCATCGCCACACTCATCTTATCTAGTACTTGCAAAGCCACATCTGATATGTGCATGTTTAAATAAGTGAAATGTTCTAGTGGTACTCTCTCTCTCTCTCTCTCTCTCTCTCTCTCTCTCTCTCTCTCTCTCTCTCTCTCTCTTCGGGAACTGTTAACCCCATCCGCCACATCTGCTGAGAAGGGTGAGGACGGCAAATCTGAACGTAGTCAATCAGCTCAGATCCGGGTTGAATCTGATTGGTGGAGAGACATGGAGAGCTCAGCACCACTCGAAATGTCGGACAATCGACAATGTGCAAGATGGTGATATCTTTCAAGGCTTGTCCATTGTCACATGGGTCCGGTTACACGTCAAACACAACAGGAGGGAGGTGAGGGAAGAGTGCTGGGGTTGGAGTGGTGGGGTGGTGGAGAAGTGGCAGGAAGGGAGGGGGGGGGGGGGAGGGAGGGGGGACATGTGAGGACGAAACGGGGTTTATGTGGAAACAAGTCATAGTGATGATAACGATGATGATGTTGATGATGATGATGATGATAACGATGATGTTGATGATGATGATGATGATGATGATGATGATGATGATGATGATGATGATTAGGATGCTAATAACAATAACAGCAACTATAAGAAAGTGATGATAATAATGACGGTAATACTAATAACAGCTATTAAATTAATTTAATTATACTACTTTTTTATTTTAATTAAGATGAAGCCAGCTGCACATTGATGGATACACGCACGCGCGGCGCGCACATTATACACACGCACAGGTGCGCATACACATGCGGCACGCTCGCGCACACAGACACATACACGCACGCGCGCGCGCGCACACACACACACACATGTACACACACACAAATGACACACAAACCCATGTACACGCACGCGCATCCCCCCACCCGACCCCGACCCAACTCCACACAGAGAGAGAGAGGAGAGAGAGAGAGAGAGAGAGAGAGAGAGAGAGAGAGAGAGAGAGAGAGCGCGCGCGCGCACACACACACACACACCTGTGTAATCACACCCTTTACAAAGTTCTGCGCTGGGAGCAAAATTTCACTCAGAGCAGTAAACAAACGGCTCCAGAACAAATGCACAGCTTCTACATCCTCCTTTCACTGAATGTACCTTGTCATCCACACACACACACACACACACACACACACACACACACACACACACACGTACACACACACACACACACACACACACACACACACACACACACACACACACACAACACACATACACACACACTTGTATAATCACACCCTACACCAAAATTCTGAGCAGGGGGCAAAATTTCACGCAGAGCAGTAATCAAACGTCGTCCCAGAACAGAGCTACAGCTTCTACATACTCCCTCCACTGAATGTACGTTGTCGTTTTCAACACCGCCTTCACAGATGACATCACACCACGTGCTGCCACGTCATCAACACACACGACAATCATGGCGTCATCAAAATCCAGGACGTGAGACAAACACACAGACAGCTCAAACTGACACCACTCACTGCGCGCAAAGTCTGCAGAGAGAAGACCATGAGAATTTTCTTACTGCTGTCCACGCTGTGCACGATGTTGTCCACGATGTGCCTGCCCACGATGAAATCTCTCTCGTGCACACACAGCCTCAGCCCCAGCTCATCCTCCAGCTGGGCACGAGATGCTGGCGCACCCAGGGTAGATCTTGAGAAGAGTAGGACACGAAGACGTCGAAGTCAAGTTGTTGGCCTGCAGCCGTTGTCTCCGGAGATTGTCACGGCCCCTGAAGGCCTCGTACAGCAAGAGACGAATGTGCCATCGACAGCGAAAAACCAGAGAAGT
>JADBJO010007410.1:32500-40000 GCA_016801955.1 Conus betulinus | reverse complement strand
TGTGTGTGCGCGCGCATGCGTGTGTGCGCGCTTGCGTGTGTATGCGTGCGCGCACGTGTGTGAGTGTGTGTGTGTGTGTGTGTGTGTGTGTGTGTGTGTGTGTGTGTGTGTGTGTGTGTGTGTGTGTGTACGTGTGTGTGTGTGTGCCTACATGTATGTGCGCGTGTGTGTGCGTGTGCCGAAGTGCTTGTGCATGTGTGGTTTTGTGGTTTGTGTGAGCATATATATGTATCTGCCTATGTATGTGTACATATATGTGTGTGTGTGTGTGTATGTGCGTGTTTTTGTATGTGGGCGTGTACACATGTGCGTGTGTGTACACATTTGTGCGTTCATGTGTATGCGTGTATGTGCGCACACGTATGGGTGTGGACGTGCACATACACGCATGTGCATATGCGTGTGCGTAGGAGTAATTTAATCGTTCTAAAGTTTCTCTATATGTGCTTAGTAAGGTGTTGTAGACATCTTTCTTAAGAGTTTTGGAAACAGCTAATAGAATCGATAGTGAGCTGAAGTTAAAAGTTGAGAGACCTCCTGATCCCAGTACTAGGTAAAAGAAGCTATCTATAGCAAACCAGACCCTATCTAAACGCCCCCATAATATTTCAAGAAGTTAAGGAATGTCTCTCTAACCTAGGTAACAAGAAAACATCGGGTAGGTCTGGATGGCATTTCGAATGAAATGTTGTGCCACTTGCCACCAAATGCTACACATTACTTCATTTTTGTATTGAAAAATGTGGAATAATGGCAAAATACCTTCAGTATGGAAACAGTCTGTTAACGTTCCAATTCATAAACATGGGAAGCCTCGCTCAAATATTAATAGTTATCGTCCAATAGCTTTAACATCACACACTTGTAAACTAATGGAAAGAATCATATTAAAAAGATTAGTTTATTAATGCAATAAGCATCAGATTATACTATTAACCAAGCTGGATTTCAAAGTTGTAGATCAACAATAGAACACTTAGTCAAACTGACCACACATGTCAAACAACAATTCGCGCGACGAAAGAATATCCTTGCAACATTTTTTATATAAAAAAAAGCATACGAGCAAGTATGGCATAAAAGACGCTTGTATAAACTGAAAACTATTGGAATAAGTGGTAACATGCATGGATTTGTAGAATCATTTTTAGAAAATAGAACCAGTCAAGCAAGAATAGAACATGTATATTCAAATCCAAGAAAATTACTAATGAGTCCTCCACAAGGATCAGTAATCTCCCCAATTTTATTGAATATTTTAATGGCAGATTTACCCAAAGGCCTATGTAAAGTTACAGTTTTAGCACAGTTTGCTGATGATATATGCCTATGGATGAAGGTAACTATGAAACGAAAAACACCTTTTAGATGGCTAAACTATATACGAATTAAATACTAACATGAACTGAATAAAATTGTTAGCTTTTTAAATGAAAACGGGCTTGTACTTTCAGTGGGAAAAAAACATATAATGCTCTTCAATGCTGGATGTGACCCGGAGAAACTCCCTTCATTTACTGTAGGTGGCACTGCTTTAGAGTATGTAAAAACTGTTGCATTCCTAGGCGTATATATATAACCTCCAAACATTCTTGGAATGTACATATTGAATATATCTTAAATAAGGCAAGGAACAGTTTAAACTTTCTGAACATATAAACAAACAACAACGGTGTGGGCAAGACACACATACTTTAACTTTATTATCTACTGCTGTTGTTCATTCACGATTAATCTATGCTCAAGAAGTTTTTTTTTTTTTTTCAGCGCACCACAATATCTATTAAATAAATTACAGAGTATTGACTGCAAAGCTTACAAAATTGCTCTTGCAGTTTCCACACACATACATCTAACATAGGAACATACAGTGAAATCAGAATATTGCCTTTGAATGCATTACGAAAAGCATGTGCTTCAAAATTCATATTAAAGAGTCTTTCACAGGATGACTTCTGTGCAAATGAAGTATCCTTAAATTCAGAAATAGATTTCGCGAAACGGGTCAAAGAACAAAAAACTACAAAATCAATCCAGTCATTTGCCTCTAACCTCCTAAAAGATCCTAATATAAACGAAACTAAAATCGCTAATAAGCTCTCGTTTTTACCTTTCCAAGACTGGAGCAAGCCAAATTTACCTTTGATACAAATTCTGCAAATGTGTCCGAAAAAGATCCACTTTATATATTGAAAAATATTGACGATATTCATTTACAAAATACATAAAAAAAACTATTTGAAAATCTATACAGATGGTTCAGTGCTAGATAATCTAGGTACGGGATCAGCATTTACAATACCTGATTTAAAAGTGGAAAAGTTGTACCATCTTGGTAGACATTTTTCAATAAACAGTGCTGAACTTGTTGCCATTTTGATGTCTCTATACCACGTCTTGAGTTTCCTATTAACTCTTGTCAAATTCTAGTATGCACCGATTCTAAATCGGCCCTTAGCGCTATTCAGTCTTCCAATCCAAAAGTACGTGTTGAGATAATAACAGAAATAAGTCATGTCATACATCTTCTGTCAGCTAAATGCATTACAGTTACATTTTGCTGGGTACCTTCTCATTGTGGAATTTCAGCCAATGAGAGGGTCGATCAGGCTGCAAGAAAGGCAGCCCGATATGTCGAAGGATCAATACCACTTGATATTCCCTTATATTTAAGTGAATGCTATTCTTTAATAAACGAAGCGTCCAGTAAAAAGTTTAAAAATGTATTACAGAACTCAGAAATTAACTATTACCGCAACTGTATTAAACCCAAATCTGGAAGAAAAAAAAGTCTATTGGCCTCATCAAGACCTGATCTTGCCTCCGTACCAGAGAAATACAAAGCTTGATGCACAGAATGCGTTAGAATTCACTTCGAACAAAATTGAGCAAAAATGTTACATGTACGTGTGGAGAAAGAGTTGGAGGTGAACATCTATTAATTTACTGTCCAAGAGCAAAGCAGATTATTACCAAAACTGGTGACGATTCTTCATTTGATGGATCCGGTTCCGTGTCTCTATCTAGAGTATTAAATGACTGGTTTTATGTGTACACAATTTGCAACAGTTTGTCACATAGTTCAGTTGGTATTTATCTTTTAAATTTGTTTAACATTTCCTTCTACACATTCATTGACCCGCACTATACTACCTATCCAATATGATTGACAGTGCTCAATAACTACGAAGTGGTCCATTGGACACTCTGCTGATAGTTTTAGTTATTGTGTAACTGGATTTTTTTCACTGTAAATAATGTTTTCCCAATGTGCGGGGGGTTAGGGTGTGTGTGCTTTATTTGCTATTGTAATTGAGTATTACAGGCATGTACATGTTCACAAAACACACACACACACACACACACACACACACACACACACACACACACACACACACACACACACACACACACACATACATGAGTGCGCGCACACTCACACACACTCACATAGTCTGATATCACTTTTAGTGGGAAGACGTTAAACTAAAGAACAACAACAACAACAACAGCAACAACACACACACACACACACACACACACACACACACACACACACACACACACACACACACACACACAACACACATATACAAGCGCCTTTGACCGCACGTGTATGCACACACGTTCACACACACGAACATAGAGAGACAGATGCGGATACAGATACTGATGATTATTCAAAAAAGGGCATAGCCCGTCATGAAGGGGATGGTATATACGTACAATGCAAGAAATCGTACATCCAATACAAACAACAGAAGAACAATATGAGTCACGATAACGTGAAATTGTACATTCACACAAAGAAAAGGAGAAAGATATCAATCAGATACAGCTAACTGAGCGGATTTGGAATGCCTTATACAGATAGATGGCAAATTGTTTCACAACATCTTCGTTATGAGAAATGACAAGCAAAATAAGTCTAAATGCAGATGGATGTATATATTTTGAGGGGATAAACTGGGTTCTGAGTGTATCTAGGGCAGGACAACAACAAAACACAAAATGAACTTCGCTTTCACGAGCCTCTTTACACAATGGACAAACAAGTTCAATCTCTGTGCACTCTCTATAATACGATGTCGATGAATATTAATATCAGACAATCCAAATTTAAATCTTCTCATTATGTACTTCAAATGACTGTCCATTTTCATATAGATAAGTAGGCTGGGATACGATGTAGCGAAATAAAATCTCTGTATAAATCAAATCTACTACTATCTTGAATATAAGCCATCTACAATCGATAAACCTAGTACGCAGCATTTTCTGAAAAAAAACAGTCTTGTTTCCAACACACTGACTAACCCCACGCATATCCCAAACTTAATTCATATAATCTAACTTTAACTCTTGTCACCAAGTTCACCTTAAACCTACTATCTAACTCAAATAACATCTTAAAGGCTTTCTTAGGCAATCTTGCATCTTCCATCTCAAGTAACTTTAGCCAGTAGTCTACACACTTCATCACAGAATTTAAGTACATCGGATACCTATTAGTTTCGCCATAGATTAAATCGTTTGGTGTTCGTGTAGACACACCAAGAATTTTTTTTTTTCAGGGCAATAACTGGACATTTTCATAGTGATGCGCAGCATTTCCAAAGCCCCATCTTTCAGCACCATACTGTACAATAGGCTGGACCTGAGAATCAAATAGTTTTGATAAATAGATGAATAGACGTATTTCCTAACCTAGATAACATCTGTATAATACTTAGCACAGCATTTTGGCTCTGCTTGCAAGATCGTTACAAGCGGCAGAAAAACGTAGCCCAGTTGAAAAATAAATTCCAAGATATTTATATACGTTAACGACTGGCATCCGGCTTCCACTGTAAGTCCACTGTTGTAGCACACCTAAATGTCCACACTTTCTGACTACAATGATATTACTTTTCAACATATTTACCGTAACTGAAGCTAAGTGGCAGATCGATATAAACGATCTAATTGCGTTTGAAGGCCAATGACAGTCTCAGACAAAAGAACTACATCATCTGCCAAAAGTAGAATGAATATCTGCAAAATTCTGAGGTAAACTTTACACCATGCTTCCCATTATTAACGACTGCAGAAGTTAATTCA
This sequence comes from Conus betulinus, assembly GCA_016801955.1. NCBI lineage: Eukaryota > Metazoa > Mollusca > Gastropoda > Neogastropoda > Conidae > Conus > Conus betulinus. The sequence goes on along the minus strand of JADBJO010007410.1, from coordinate 34,900 downwards.
TTGATGAACAGAGAAAATAGAACTGGGCTGCACACATCTCCTTGTTTAACCCTACTAGTGCATTTGATATAATCAGTCATTTTCCCCCACATCTGACTTTGGCCTTCACACTATTATACATACCCATTATGCATCTAAATAAATTTCCTTGGAACCCATTTTTTTTTAGAGATAGGCCATAAAATACTTCTGTTTATAGAATCAAAGGCTTTCTCAAAATCAATGAAAGCAACATATAGCTTACGGTCTAAAGAAAACTGCTTTTGAACAAAGGCCATTTAAGTAAACCATGTGATCGACTGTTGAATAATTACGTTTAAAAACCAGCCTGGAGAGAGAGAGAGAGAGAGAGAGAGAGAGAGAGAGAGAGAGAGAGAGAGAGAGAGAGAGAGAGAGAGAGAGACAGAGACAGACAGACAGACAGACAGAGAGAGACAGATAGACAGACAGAGAGTCAATCATGATCCACGCGCAGCACCCACTCAGCATACATTAAATGATCCATAGCACCAGGTAACCTTCATCTGATTTATTTCAACACGGAAAAAAAGAAAATGCACAAAAAGAGCATGAATGGAATGGGTAGGAAGTACCGTTTATTCACCTTGCCTTACGGGAAGGATTTCCATGAGATAAAAAGAAGAGAAAGAAAAGACAAAGTAATGAACTAGACTACAGTACAGTACAGTACAGTACAGTATACTACAGTACAGTACAGTACACTACACTACACTACTCTTCTCTACACTACTTTACACTACTACACTACACTACTGCACACACACACTACACTACACTACACTACACTACTCTACACTAGACTACACTAGACTATGCTACACTACCCTACCCTACCCTACCCTATGCTACCCTACCCTACACTTAAATTACCTACTCTACGCTACCCTACACTACCACTCAACCCCACTCCACTCCATTTCAGTCCACTCCACCCCGCTCCACTCCACTCCACTCCACTCCCACTCCACTCCACTCCTCCACTCCCTCCACTCCCACTCCTCTCCTCCTCCTCCACTCCACTCCACTCCACTCCTCCTCCACTCCACTCCACCACCTCCACTCCACTCCACTCCACTCCACTCCACTCCACTCCACTCCACTCCACTCCACTCCCTCCACTCCACTCCACTCCACTCCACTCCACTCCACTCCACTCCACTCCACTCCACTCCACTCCACTCCACTCCACTCCACTCCACTCCACTCCACTCCACTCCACTCCACTCCACTCCACTCCACTCCACTCCACTCCACTCCACTCCTCTCCACTCCACTCCACTCCACTCCACTCCACTCCACTCCACTCCACTCCACTCCACTCCACTCCCCTCCACCCACTCCCTCTCCACTCCACTCCACTCCACTCCCTCCCTCCACTCCACTCCACTCCACTCCACTCCACTCACTCCACTCCACTCCACTCCACTCCACACTCCACTCCACTCCACTCCACTCCACTCCACCCCTCCACTCCACTCCACTCCACTCCACTCCACTCCACTCCACCCACTCCACCACTCCACTCCACTCCACTCCACTCCACTCCACTCCACTCCCACTCCACTCCACTCCACTCCACCCCACTCCACTCACTCCACTCCACTCCCCTCCCCTCCACTCCACTCCACTCCACTCCACTCCACTCCACTCCACTCCACTCCACTCCACTCCACTCCACTCCTCCTCCCCTCCACCCACTCCACTCCACTCCCTCCACTCCACTCCACTCCACTCCACTCCACTCCACTCCACTCCACTCCACTCCACTCCACTCCCCTCCACTCCACTCCACTCCACTCCACACTCCACTCCACTCCACTCCACTCCACTCCACTCCACTCCACTCCACTCCACTCCACTCCACTCCCTCCACTCACTCCACTCCACGCACTCCACTCCACTCCACTCCACTCCACTCCACTCCACTCCACTCCCCTCCTCCCACCACTCCACTCCACTCCACTCCACTCCACTCCCTCCACTCCACTCCACTCCACTCCACTCCACTCCACTCCACTCCACTCCACTCCACTCCACTCCACTCCACTCCACTCCACTCCACTCCTCTCCACTCCACTCCACTCACTCCACTCCACTCCACTCCACTCCACCTCCACTCCACTCCACTCCACTCCACTCCACTCCACTCCACTCCACTCCACTCCACTCCACTCCACTCCACTCCACTCCACTCCACTCCACTCCCTCCACTCCACTCCACTCCACTCCACCCACTCCACTCCACTCCACTCCACTCCACTCCACTCCTCCACTCCACTCCACTCCACTCCACTCCACTCCACTCCACTCCCTCTCCACTCCACTCCACCCACTCCACTCCACTCCACTCCACTCCACTCCATCCCTCCACTCCACTCC
>JADBJO010007410.1:22500-27500 GCA_016801955.1 Conus betulinus | reverse complement strand
GTTTCTGATTTGTGTGGGTGCATGTTGAGTTTGGTGGAGTTTTCATTGGACGTGTTTTAATATATGATGTGTTCTACGTTATGGTTTGTGTATCATGAGTTTACATTACGCAGTGCTTACAAGGAGCCTGCGATGTCACACACGTGGATTTCCATGCTGACCAATCAAGTATGAATCAACTAACTGAAAAGAACATAGTATTTCGGCACAATAAATCACAGACTTATTTGCAAAATAAATGATGCTTAAGTGCGTAGCATATGCCTATACCTTTTGTTCTTACTGGTTGCTTTGGGTTTTATTGTATCTAACAGCAGTTACTGTCGATTTCAAGCATCATCACGATAATTCTGCAATTAAAGATCTATCCTGAAGTCAACTTACAAGTTTTCTCCTTGAGTGGTTCCACAGTTTTCTTGGTGTCAGTTTCACTCTTCTGAAGCGACGTCTTCCTCCGTAGATCATCTCTAGATTTCTTTTGGTCAGCCACTGCCTTTTTGAATCTCTCATGCGCTGGCATGATTTTCCTCTCACGGTCAGCATCCTTCTCCGTCACTGTTGACAACATGCTGGTGGTAGCTAAACATGAACGGTCAGGTTTATCAGCCAGGTCTGGAAGGGAGACATAATAATGATTATCATTACTATTATTACTATCATCGTTATCATTATTATATCACATCAGTTTCAGTATCATCATCATCATCATCCGATGGCTGGACACCGACAGCTTTTGGTGAAATAACAATACGCTTTCCGTAAAGAACTGACGATCTTGAAAGCCCCATCCACAACCCCTCCACTAACAAAACCATACAGGTTTCCTCTTTCTCTCGGGCTCCCTCTCTGTCTCTGCTTTACCGGCCATTGCTGGCTGTGATATCAAGGATCATCAGCTTCTTGGTTTCCTTGAACTGTGCGCCTAAGATGGATCACGACTGTAAGTGAAAATCGTCTTTCGGGTACGACAAAGTGCGCGCGCGCGCGCGCGCGCGCGTGTGTGTGTGTGTGTGTGTGTGTGTGTGTGGGTGTGGGGGGGGGGGGGGGGGGGGTGTTTTACTCGTGTGCTCTGAGGTGATGTTTCCGATTCGAATGGATGCACGTTGGGTTGGTTCAGTTTTCATTGCACGTGTTTTCATATATGATGTGTTCTACGTTATGGTTTGTGTAGCATGAATTTACATTACGTAGTGCTTACAAGGAGCCTGTGAAGTCACACGTGTATATCCATGCTGACTAATCAAGTATGAATGAACTCAACTGAAACGAACAGAGTATTTCGGCACAATAAATAACAGACTTATTTGCAAAATAAATTACGCTTAGGTGTGTAGGTTATGCCTATGCCTTTTGTTCTTACAGGTTGCTTTGGTTATATTGTATCGAACAGTTACTGTCGATTTCAAGGTATCATCAATCTAATTTTGCAATTAAAGATCTATCCTGAAGCCAACTTACCAGTTCTCTTTCTGAGGGATTCCACAGCTTGCTTGGTGTCAGTTTTTCACTCTTCTGAAGCGACGTCACAGTCTTCTGTAGATCATCTCTGGATTTCCTTAGGTCAGTCACTGCATCTTCTAGAACAACAACAATAACAACAAAAATAATGATAATAACAATATTGATAATAATAATCAGCAACGTCATCATCACCATCAACATCATCATCATCATCATCATCATCATCATAACAATCATGATGATAATGATGACGATGATGATGATGATGATGATGATGATGATGATGATTACTGGTACTACTACCACCACCACTACTACTGCTGCTGCTGCTGCTAGTAGTAGTAGTAGTAGTAGTAGTAGTAGTAGTAGTAGTAGTAGTAGTAGTAGTAGTAAAGTAGTAGTAGTAGTAGTAGTAGTAGTAGTATTGTTATCATCATCATTATTAATTTCATACATCATCATCATCATCATATATATATATGCATGCGTGCGTGCGTGCGTGCGTGCGTACGCGTGGGCGTGTGTATTTGTGTGTGTGTGTGTGTGTGTGTGTGTGTGTGTGTGTGTGTGTGTGTGTGTGTGTGTGTGTGTTAGAGTCGTGTGCTTAGAACGATATATGTCATTTGTATGGTCCATGCTGAGTTTGGTAGAGTTTTCATTGGACGTGTTTTAATATATGATGTGTCACACGTTTATGGTTTGTTTATCATAAGTAGACATTATAGTGTTTTTTGTAGGAGCTTGTGAAGTCACAAGTAAATTTCCATGCTGATTAATAAATGTATCATTGAACTGAACTGAATCGCACCGAATACTTCAGCTCATCATAAATTTATTTGCGAAATAAATGACACTTGGGTTCGCTGGATATGCCTGTACCTTTTGCCTAGAATGTGTTTAAGTCACGTTGTGTCTGACAGGTACAGTCGATTTCCAGATACCATCACGATGATTTGCAGTTGAAGAGCTATTCTGAAGCCAACTTACCAGTTTTCTTTTTGAGTGATTCCACAGTTTTCTTGGTGTCAGTTTCGTTCTTCTGAACTGTTGTACATTCCTCTGCAGGTCCTCTCTGGATTTCTGTAGATCAGTCACTGCATCCTGTAGAGTCTGCAGTGCTATCTCGCCCCTTTTTGGTTTCCTCACTCAGTGACATGATTTTCCTCTCGAGGTCGGCATCCTTCTCCGTCATTGCTGACAACATGCTGGTGGTATCGGCATCCTTCTCCGTCATGCTGACAACATGCTGGTGGTATCAGACATGAAACGGTCAAGTTTATCAGCCGGGTCTTGACGGGAGACATGACATGTGACGTCATGAACATCATCAGGTTTTCCATCCACCAGGCGTCCCATGAAAGCTTGAACATCGTCCACCTGCAGCCCAGAGGTATTGGTATGGACGTAACTCCAGGGCCAGGCGGTGGTGTCCTCACTCTCTGCCTGCTGTTGTGATGATCCACTTTATCCTCAGACAACAGGGCTGCCTTCAGCTCGTCCCGGAGCACAACGACATCCGGGTCATTTCTGGACGACTGTGCCGATGCACGTGACACCAGGCAGCTCAGCCTGTCGATGGCAAAGGTCATGGCCAATTTCTCTCTGCCTGAAGGTGACCCTTGCCCTCGTCCTCTTTGCGGGACACAGCGTCCAGGAGACGGTCCCGTGACTGTTGACCCCAGGTGAGCAGCTGGTCAAAGCGCGCGTGCACTTTTTGGGTCGTTTCCTGTGTGTAGCGTGCTAGCTGTCGTTCTTTGCGATCCACGCTTCTTAGGGAAGACTGGATGATGTGGATCTGTCACATACACAGGGAGAACATCAGCTGACCTCAAATCATCTCTCTCTCTCTCTCTCTCTCTCTCTCTCTCTCTCTCTCTCTCTCTCTCTCTCTCTCTCTCAAGCACTCTCTCTCTCTCTCTCTCTCTCTCTCTCTCTCTCTCTCTCTCTCTCACACACACACACACACACACACACACACACACACACACACACACAACTTCAGTTCCCTGAAATTCAGTACTGACCAGTTCAATCATGCTGTCAGAAACATTACAACTCAACAGAGCAACTCAGTGTAGTTCAGTTCTAGACGGCACCTGGCCACAGTCATAGACACCTCACCACACCACGGTCACCCACCTGCTGTTGTGCCGAAGTCACCAGTGACGTCATCTCCCCCTTGGCCTGCAGAATGCCCAGGACAGCTCCACAGTGTCGTGGCCCTCGTGGGAGGAGAACTTGCAGTGCAGACAGATGCTGACGTGGCACTGCTGACAGTGGAAGCACAGGAGCTGGTCTCGGTGAACCATGCACAAAACTTTCTTCTCCTCCCCCTTCTTTTTCCGTCAAAGGCTGGCCAAGACTGACAGAGGTCACGTGATGGTTGGCCATGAACTTGTCGTGATAGCGACGGCACGTGCGACACATGTGTGACTGACAGTCTCGGCACGTGTGGGTTGCAGGCTGTTGATGACCCTCGTCACACACATACCACACAGTACAGGGCGGGAAGCTTCTCCTTCGTTCAGTTCATGGTCCAGGTAAAAATTGGTCTGCACACAGTATATTGACGCACACACCATGAAACCAAAACAGACATCTGTCAGGCATTGGGTGGTACTGTGAGACCAACAGATGAGACAACTAAGGAGTGCTTTGAATAAATTCAGGCTGGTAATAAAAAAAAGGAACCAGGTTTGTTTAGAGCGAAGATTCCCTTTGACGGCAGTACACAGTTGACAGCATACATACAGAAAATTGTGAAATGACGATGGCTACGAGGCTGACTTTGATACTGGAGCGATTTTTTTTTTGTCTGATGGACTGCAGGCACTGGCACCTCAGCAGTTGGAACCTTGGTTTGGATGTGTACAGGGTAACCAACTGGGGGCCAATTGATGGCTACAGGACTCACAGTGTTTTGTTCATATGGAATCACTCTGTAGGAACACTGACGAATAATTACAAGATAGTTACGGACAATTCAAACAAGAAGGTTTACAAAGCAGTGGTAAAGTCATTGTTAAACACTGCGCACAGCTACCTTTCAAACAAAACCTTATGAAAAATGTAGGAACATTGACGAATCATTATTAAGATAGGTACATACAATTCAATCTAGAAGTTTACGAAATAGTTGTAAAGTCATTGTTAAACACTGCATTAAGTTTCTTTTCAAACAACATCTTACGTATGAATACTCTCTCTCTCTCTCTCTCTCTCTCTCTCTCTCTCTCTCTCTCTCTCTCTCTCTCTCTGTTACACACTACATAAAGATTTTAATACTTTTGCTGCTGTTCTCTCTCTCTCTCTCTCTCTCTCTCTCTCTCTCTCTCTTACTGTTTAAATTTCAATTATGCTCTAAAATGAGAATGTGCTCCAAAAAATAGTTATGCTTTTTGCAAAGTCATGTTCAAAATTTGAAGACCAAATTGGAAATTCAATGAACAATATGATACTGCTAAGTACAACCAGTTTCATCAACATTAGGTACAGAACCATTACAAATGCTACAGCAACAATCTCATATTACAATATTC
>JADBJO010007410.1:15000-17500 GCA_016801955.1 Conus betulinus | reverse complement strand
TAGATAGATAGATAGATAGATAGATAGATAGATAGATAGATAGATAGATAGATAGATAGATAGATAGATAGATAGATAGATAGATAGATAGATAGATAGATAGATAGATAGATAGATATAGAGATATAGTTCTGTGTGTACGCCTTATGGTTGGCGTGCCGACCTGTTGTTGAACTTATATTTATTATATATGTTTGTCTGAAGGCTCGGACAGCATACAAACAAAGAAAAAGTGTCATTTATTGCCTGGCTGTCAAAGATCGGGTAAGTAGGTGAATTGGATTAGTCGTGCATGCATCCATAATTTCTGTGTGGGAGTCAGACAATCTGACACCCGCAACACACACTCATTCCATCTGTGTAACACACACACACACACACACACACACACACACACCCACGTACACACACACACACACACACACGCGCGCGCGTGCGCACGCACGCACACACACACACACACACACACACACACACACACACACACACACACACACACACACATCTATGAGCACGGTTGTGCGCATGTGTATGCCTGCACGTTCACACACATGGACGCACGTACGCACGCAGAGAGAGAGAGAGAGAGAGAGAGAGAGAGAGAGAGAGAGAGAGAGAGAGAGAGAGAGAGAGAGAGAGAGAGAGTCAATCAAGATCCATGCGCAGCACCCACTCAGCATACATTAAAGGATCCATGGCACCAGGGCAGTTGCATCTGATTTATTTCAACATGAAAATAAAAGAAACACAAAGAAGACCATGAATGGAATGGGTAGGAAGTACCGTTCATTCGCCTTGCCCTATGGGAAGGGATTTCAATGAGAAAAAAAAGTGAGAAAGAAAAGACAAAGTAATGAATTAGACTACTTTACACTACACTACACCACAACTGCACTACACCAGACTACACTGCACCGGACTGCACTGCACTACACTATACAACACCACACTACACTACACTACACTACACTACACTACACTACACTACACTACACTACACTACACTACACTACACTATACTACGCTACACTACGCTACACTACAACACCCTACTCCACTTTGTTCCACTCCACTCCACTCTACTCCACTTCGTTCCACTCCACTCTACTCCACTCCCACTCCACTCTACTCCACTCCACTCCACTCTACTCCACTCCACTCCACTCCACTTCGTTCCACTCCAGTCCACTCCACTCCACTCCCACTCCACTCCACTCCTCCACTCTACTCCACTCCACTCCTCTCCTCTCCACTTCGTTCCACTCCACTCCACTCTACTCCACTTCGTTCCACTCCACTCTACTCTATTTTCACCCTTTCTACTCCACTTTGTTCCACTCCACTCTACTCTACCCCACTCCAATCTACTCACTTCGTTCCACTCCACTCTACCCCACTCCACTCTACTCCACTCTACTCCACTTCGTTCCACTCCACTCTACCCCACTCCACTCTACCCCACTGCATTCTACCCCACACTCCACTCTACCCCACTCCACTTCGTTCCACTCCAATCTACTCCACTTCGTTCCACTCCACTTCACTCCACTTCGCTCCACTCCACTCTACTCCACTTCGTTCCACTCCACTCTACCCCACTCCACTCTACCCTCCACTCCACTCTACCCTACTCCACTCCACTCTACTCCACTCCGTCTACTCCACTTCGTTCCACTCCACTCTACCCCACTCCACTCTACCCCACTCCACTCTACTCCACTCCACTCTACCCCACTCCACTCCACTCTACTCCACTTCGTTCCACTCCAATCTACTCCACTTCGTTCCACTCCAATCTACTCCACTTCGCTCCACTCCACTCTACTCCACTTCGTTTCACTCCACTCTACTCCACTTCGTTCAACCCCACTCTACTCCACTTTGTTCCACTCCACTCTACTCCACTCCACTCTACCCCACTCCACTCCAATCCAATCCACTGCACTGCACTACATTATACTACACTACACCAACACTACACTACACTACACTATACTACACACTACACTACACTCCACCACACTACTCTACACTACATTACATTACACTACACTACGCTCTGTTCAATTCCACTCTATTCCACTCTACTACAACACAACACAACACAACACAACACAACACAACACACACACAACAACACAACACAACACAACACAACACAGCACAGCACAGCACAACACAACACAACACAACACAACACAACCTAATACACAAGTGACACAATACAAAGTAATACAATGCCTTCTAACGCAACATGAAATATATTCAGTTTTTCGCTTGCATTTTAACACCATTCAGTTGATTTCAACACAATAGCATGAATTAAAATACAACCAAACACAACACATTGCTTGCAGTCTGCTGATTACTGAAACAGAAGCCGTCCACCTGATAAGGGAGGCGAAAACCATCCACCGAATTCATGAACCAAAACCATCCACCTAATTATTGAACCAAAACCATCCTCCTGGGAAATCAAGCTCAAACCATCCTGATTGAT
>JADBJO010007410.1:5000-10000 GCA_016801955.1 Conus betulinus | reverse complement strand
TTCTAGCCTTTCGACGGTTAATTGAGAGGTTTTTCTTCTTCCTTAAATGTGCTGTTGGCTTGGCACCTCTTTCAGTGTGTAATTGCTCCGAAGCATGGGTGCAAACATGAAACTGAAGGCGGGATATGCACCACTGTCCTCGTAGTAAAATTATAGAAACAATTAGTCTTCAATTGTGTTTTCCGTCCTTAGTGGCTAGAGTTTTGGTCACTTTGGGCCGTTTGAGAATGTTTAACCTTACAATTGCCCTTCATTTCGGTCAAAGGGAAGCTAGTCATGTTCTTTTTTTTTATCCAGGTTGAGTCGAAACCTACCTCTCTTTTTTATATTTCTTTTTTCTGAAGGTCGTATTGGTCTTGGATGATGTGAAAGGTATGTGCTTTCGATCAGTATGTTATTCTGGCTGGCTAGGGTATCGGAAATTTAGTTTTCATTTCATTTTCTTTTTCGTTACGTAGACACACGACGGACCGCGGAACGTATGAGCGTTCGAACAGCTAACCATGTAGGCCGGGGAGCGAGGAGTTCTCGCCGTATCGCCCCTACATTTGGTTCCGTTCACTTTGTGTCCTGTGTTCTATGTGTTTGTATGACAGAGGTGTGGATGAGCTCTAGTTGTATTTATTCGACCTTTAGTCTTAGGGGCAGTGGGCAGGTTTGTAGACCTGAATGGGTAGAAAGGAGACCCCACCCTCCATGAGTCTCCCAACCATGGGTAAATGGGTCCTGCTGCCTTGCAGTCTGCCTTGGGAAAGGCAAAGGCTATGGGAGTAAACCCCTAACGAAAAATCCGGAGTGGATTCCCTAAGACGGCTTGCTGGTGAGCTCCATCATCACTCAAGCCACTCCTGCAGTCCAGTCGTGGTCAACATGTTATGTCCCGCATCCCTCTTGGCAATAGTGGCTCGAACCGAGAGGGGTGGTCGTGGTGCTTGGGCAACCCACGGCCTCCATATACTTCTTTGCCCAGGATTCAATGACTCCATCTCTCCTTTCTGCTGTCCCAAGTCCTGGGGCGACAGGGGCGAGTGGCGACGGTGGCAGGTGGGAGATGGCACTGGGAGCTGCTCGTCACGGACCTGCACTCAGGTGGTCAGGGCAGGATGGTCGTCACTCTACTCACCAGGGCAAGAGTAGGTTTCGGCAGCCACCTTGGCAATGGAGCAGCCCTATTGAGGGATAGCACTGCTCCCTCCTCATGGGGAGGGGCCTAGAAAATGTGACCTAAAGAAAGCTTGCCTCAACCCATCCTGTCAGCATACCGCAGCCGACCGGACATCTAATAACGCGGTCGAAATCATTCAAAAAGATCTACCACAAAGAACAAAGCGCAAGCACACTTTATGTGTTGGAGCCTGGAACATCCGGATTCTAATGGGCAACAGGAAGAGCGACAGACCAGAGTGTCGAACAGCACTTGTTGGCCAAGAACTAAAACGTTACAAAGTTGATACGCTCCAGACACAAGCACTTGATCGACCATGTGATCACTCGGTGGCGTGACATCCAGGATGTCCACATCACAAGAGCAACGAGGGGAGCAGACTGCTGGACTGACCACCTTCTGCTGAGGTGCAGGCTCTCCTTCTCCATCGCTAGCACCCACAGACGCCGGAACGCTGACATCAAGACGAAGCTGGATGTCCAGAAAACTGAATGACCCAATGACAAGGGAAATCTTCATGACTGACTTTGCCAACCAGCTCAATAGTTACCAGAGGAAGCTGACTTAGAAAAGGCCTGGATAAACTTCAGAAACGCAGTCTACGACTCCGCTAGGCTGTCTCTTGGGCACCCAAAGTGGAAACACCAGGACTGATTTGACAGTAAGTACATGGAGATAGGCAGACTGCTACAGCAGCACAAAGGCCACACAAGCTGGCTCAACGACAAAGGATCAACAGCCATGCATGATCGTCTCAAGCATCTCAGAGGCAAGGTCCAGGCTGACTGAGACAGAAGGAGGACAAATGGTAGAAAGAGAAGGCTGCAGAGTTACAACAGTACGCTGATGAGCACAACTCCAAGAGGTTCTTTTGCACAGACCTGAAGTCTGTGTATGGCCCCTCCTCCAATGCCACGGCGCCTGTGTGGACAGCTGATGGCACTCTACTTACTGCGAAGAGTGATATTGTACAACGGTGGTTTGACCACTTCAGCCAGCTCCTGAATAGACCATCTCAGATTGATCCGGGGATATGCCCCAATGTCCAGTTTTGGCATCGCTTGACAACCCACCGACTAAGGAGAAAACCCAGAAGGCGATCAATCAGCTCCATATTGGAAGGCACCGGGCCCTGATGGCATTCCCCCTGAGATCTTCAAGGTTGGTGGAGAGGCCATGGTCGACAAGCTAACTGAGCTGATGCAGCAGTTCTGGGGTGAGGGAGCAGTACCACAAGACTTCAAGGATGCTAACATCATCTATCTCTACAAGAACAAAGGCGACAGAGCATCGTGTGACAATCACAAAGGTATCTCACTGTTGAGCATAGCAGGAAAGATTATGGCCTGTGTCATCCTGAATCGCATCATACACCACTTGCGGATGATATTGTCTCCAAGAGCCAGTGTGGCTTCAGGAGCAACTGGAGGACAATCAACATGATCTTCGCTGTTCACCAGCTGCAAGAGAAGTGCCAGGAACAGAATCAGAACCTGTACATCCTCTTTATGAACCTGACAAAGGCTTTTGATACAGTCAGTCGCGAGGGCCTGTGGGCTACACTGTCCAAACTTGGCTGCCCACTGAAGTTTGCCAAGATTATACGATTCTTCCATGATGGCATAATGGTTCGCGTAGTGGAAACCGGCACTGTGTCTTATCCCTTCCCCGTTTCCAACGGAGTGAAGCAAAGATGTGTTCTGGCACCAACCCTATTCAGCCTCATGTTCACCACAATGCTGTTCTCTGCTGTCTCCAGTACAACGCGGGGATCACTGTCTGCTACAGATGTGATGGCTGCTTCTTTGACCTAAGGTGCCTGAAGGCCAGAAACAAACGTTCTTGAGGCCCCTGTGAGAGACTTCCTGTTTGCTGATAACTGTGCACTCGCAGCGCACAACGAACCAGACCTGCAAGAGCTTGCCAGTTGCCTGTCTGCAGCAGCAAAGGCCTTTGGCGATTGACGATCAGCCCGTGGAAGACAGAAGTGATGCTCCTCCAGAACCAAAGATCGTGATCGAGGACACGACCCTGAAGAATGTTGACAGTTTCACCTACATGGGGAGCTGCTTGTCTTCATTGTGTGGCTTGGATAAAGAAGTGTCGAACAGACTGGCAAAAACAGGAGCTTCCTTCAGCAGGCTTTGGAACAGAGTGTGAGGAGAGCGTGGCATCACTCTAAGTACCAAGCTGGCAGTCTACAAAGCGGTCGTTGTCACCTCGCAGCTCTACGGCTGTGAGTCCTGGACAATGTACAGGAAACAACTGAAGACTTTGGATCAGTTCCACCTTAGCTGCCTGCGTAAGATCATGGGCATCTCCTGGGAGGACACAGGATTTCCAACACAGAAGTGCTTCGCAGAGCAAAGATGCCTGGTATCGAGGCGCTGATCATGAAAGCGTTGTTGAAGTGGGTTGGGCATGTGGTACGAATGGACGACACGCGACTTTCAAAAAATGGTCTTTTCTGAGCTGGCAGCTGGAACAAGAAACACTGGGCAGCCACTCAAACGCTTCAATGACTGCCTGAAAGTACACTGGATTCCGGTGGCATCCTGCTTCAGAGCTGAGAAACACTTGCCACAGACCGCAGTGCCTGGCGATTTGCTGTCCACAAAGGAGTAAATAGCTTCAAAGAAAAGCGTTTGCAGGAATTGGACCAGAAGCGCCAAGCCTGCAAAGAAAGGAGACCTGACCCAATGACAGCTGTCGCATTCCCAGGGTGCGAACGTATCTGTGTGTGCAGCTTTGGCTTGCGCCCACACATGCGGAATCACTGACGTCTTCGTCGACCACGAGGGACATCCACGATGATAGTCTTTTATTAGCTAACGAAATTGTCCTTAGGGGAAGTCGACCAAAAGGGAAAAAAGAGAGAAGTTAACGTTTATGTTAAATACTGATTCATTTGTCTTTTTTTAGTGACAAAACAGCGTTGTTGACCTTACCACTTACTGCATGGTAACCCTATTTTCTATGACATACTGCCGGACCCACTACGATTCCACACACTGACTGCTTAAAGGACGGTTAGGGTGAAGGTTCCTCGTCTGGAGACTGATCTCCGCCGCTGGGTGGCTTTATCACCCCTTCATTCAGTTGCAGCATCCATTCTGGGACTGGCTGTGTGGCCAGCACTCTTTGATCCCCCAGTCATCTTCCACACCAGCACCAGCCTTCGTGCAGACCTGGGTGGAATGGCGGTGGTGAACTCCTCCCCCTCCTTCTCTGAGACAGTTGCTCCGCCTCTGGCCAGGAGACCAGCAAGCAGCACCCTTCGCCTGACTGCAAAAATCCTCCCTCTGCGAACCTCCTCTGTCATGGACTCTTTCCAAGTTAATCTGTTCCGTGTGGTGTAAATGTAGGTCTGGCGTGTGTGTGTGTGTGTGTGTGTGTGTGTGTGTGTGTGTGTGTGTGTGTGTGTGTGTGTGTGTGTGTGTGTGTGTGTGTGTGTGTGTGTGTGTGTGTGTGTGTTTAGAGGCTGTTACTGATCTGCTTTGCGTTGAATTCTTTCTGTGTAGGTCCTGTTGGATGTAGAATTGTTTCTTGAACTATCTTTCTCCCTTCATTCTTCCAGGTGTTGTTGAAGCGGACTAGGGTTGGGTATTAGCGGGATCCTGGGATATTTAGGAGTGTTGGTTTTTTTTTTCTCATTTATGTTGTCCTATAAGGTAAATAGTTCTGGGTAGCACTTTCTTCTTCTCTGCTCCACTCGTCTCTGTCCACTGTCTTCTCTCTTCTCTGCTAGAGTCCTCATCCCTTCAGAGTGCTAGTGAGAGTGAAAGATTGTGTTGTAATAACAAATTGGTTGAATCATCTTCTCCTCTCGTGGTCT
>JADBJO010007409.1:102500-110000 GCA_016801955.1 Conus betulinus | reverse complement strand
CCTTTTATTTGTCTTTTGTTTTTCGTACGGGAAATGATCGAAAGATACTGAATACCGTCTGACCGATTCCAGTACATGAACTCAAAAAAAATCTTGTTAGTGAAGAACTCATAATTTTTGTATTCTCCCGCTGCTAAAGGCGACACGGTGTCTGACCGACTGACGGAGTGTTTCGAGGTCAGTGCTCCACTGGCGCAACACGACGATGCGGACAGTGTCCAGTCACCCGTGGAGACAGAAAACAAACTAATAAACTCTGCTGGGCTGTCTCACGCCTATACCGGAGGTTTGCCGCGCAGAATCCACTGCAACACACACACACACACACACACACACACACACACACACACCACACCAACACACACACACATACACATACACACACACACACACACACCACACACACACACACACACACACACACCACACACGTAGAGACCATTTCCTCGCCAGTCTTATATAACTGAGAGTCAGAGGCGGAACAGTAAATCGGACAGAGCCGGGGGTGGGGGGTGGGGGGGTGGGGGGGGGGGAGGACAGGTAGAGAGGAGGGAAAGACACAGAGGTGAAGAGGGGACTAGAGACCAAAAAGCGGGATGGGGGAGAGGGAAATGTGGGGGGTGGGGAGGGAGGGGGAGAGAGAGAGAGAGAGAGAGAGAGAGAGAGAGAGAGAGAGAGAGAGAAGAGAGAGAGAGTAAGAGAGAGTCTTGAAAAGAGAGAGGGGAGAGCGAGAGAGAGAGAGAGAGAGAGAGAGAGAGAGAGAGTAAGAGAGAGTCTTGAAAATGAGACAGAACCCAGATTCTCTTTCAAGTCATTCCCCACTCCGCAGAAGAAATATCACGAAGAAATGTTTCCCCTTTGACTCACGTGCAAGTACGAAATTACAACAACGCAGCTTTTTTTTTTAAATACACTATAACAGCCATTTGGGGATAAGATAATGTTGTCTTACTCTGCTCAGCCGACCGGAAAGGGCCACATCAGGGCATACAGCCGTTTGATCTTTTGGATAATAAAACAGTGTAAACAACACACATACTGTCGGCATTGGATCAGCCCAAACAAGGACGTGACGAACAAATACAATACAGAATGTGAAATGACTTGGCTGTGTTCACCGCTGGTGAGTTTATGAACCATTTTTTTTTTTTTCTCATTGTTTTCTTTTCGTTTACTCCTCTCTCGTCGTTAAAGTTGATTTTTGTAGTGCTGAAAAAAAAAAAAACCGCCTAAAAAAAAAACCGTAGAAACGCAATGTTTCTGCTGCAAGGCAGAAACGCAATGTTTCCTCCATTGTTTGCGTCACATTCCTGCCGTACGGTGTTCAAACGATTAGCATTGTGTTTCTGCTTGTGAGTTCAATGGTGTTCGAGTCACTCAAACGAGTCAACAACTTTAATCCCCGTTTGCTTCAGAGACTCTTTTTTTCGCAGTTCCGCCACTCTTCAAACTTCTGGCCGCGTTTGAGATGCATCTCTGGGCACAAGGCAGCAATTCATGTACCTTTCCTAAACTCACGGGCTCTATCATGCTTTTCAACGGGAGGGATTTACAGGGGCAACGGACTGAACCGAAATGAGTATTATTTCAATGCTTAAAGAACGCGCGCCCCTTGCTTTGGGCCATCATGGACTCTTTCACTCCTCCTGACAAGTGCGACTTTTCCAAGTGGGAAACTTTCAAGGGAGCGAACTCTCGAGGTACTTGACACAGTTATTTGGGTGCTAAGGAGCCGAGGGCCGAATCTTTTCATCAGCGCGTGGTTCGTGCTCGTGAATGATTCATCTGACTGACAACTTTTGTGGCTTGAGGCAAAGAACAATTCAAGTCTCGCATGTATAATGGAATTTTATGATTTTGTTTTCAGACCATAGACCTCCACACCCAGTTATCAAGTATGTGATGAAGCTTTAAAAATACTACATGTCTTCCTACCCTTGTAGGGCCCATTCTTTTCTTCTTCTTCTTTCTTTAACTACAAAGGTACCAACACCCTGTCACTTCCATGTGATCCTGATTCACTGTCTTGGATCCAAAGACTTCAGGACATGGACATCATGCCTTGACCCGCTCACTCTACTGGTCAAGTCGAAGTGACTCGGCAGCAGTGCAGTGTCTCGTATGGCGGGTTTCCTCGAGAGGATTTAACAGGGGATCGCTGGACTGCCAGTGGGCGGGGTTGCTACGATACAAACACGGGTGGTGGGTGTGTATGGGGGTATCAGAATGACTACGGTTGGAGCCATGCTGCTGGGGTTACGAA
Source organism: Conus betulinus (assembly GCA_016801955.1). Classification (NCBI taxonomy): domain Eukaryota; kingdom Metazoa; phylum Mollusca; class Gastropoda; order Neogastropoda; family Conidae; genus Conus; species Conus betulinus. The sequence continues at coordinate 107,737 of JADBJO010007409.1, read as the reverse complement.
GGATGAATAACGTACCAAAAAAGTTTTATAAAAAGATCTAGATGCAAACTGAGACTACTGCAGGCGGAAATCCAAACAAATCTTAAAGTAAATGTTAGGGAACCGCCAAGAGAAAACGTGGACAAACGAGTCACAAGTCTTGTGACTCGTTCACCACGTTTCTCTTGGCGGTTTCGCTAACATTTATTAACTGGAATATATAAACAACCTAACCTTTTAAAAAAAAAAAAAAAACAAACAAATCTTCGATAAATGTTAGCGAACCGCCGCCAAGAGAAACGTGGACAAACGAGTCACAAGACAAAAAAAAAAAAAAGGTTAGGTTAGGTTGTTTATGTATTCCAGTCGACGACGACGAGGAACATGCAAGGGCTGTGGGATCCTTTCTGGTATTGGTCAGCCTGACCACAGCTGTTGACAAAGCACATAACTAACACTGAGGTTAAGGCGAACCCCTGCTAAAACTGTGCTCCAAACTTCCATATGACTGGCGCTTCCGTTCATTATCTCTCGAAAACAATCTCTCTCTCCTCTCCTCTCTCTCTCTCCTCTCCTCTCTCTCTCCCTCTCTCTCTCTCTCTTTCCATCACTGAGGGTAGTCATTCTAGTAAAAAAAAATATCAGATACCGAGATCGACTGTCCATTTGGTCTCGGTGTGACTGAGAATGAAATATATCTCCCGGTGAGTTTTCCTGCACACGATGATTTTAAGAAAAGAATTGATACCTGGTAAGTATTCCAAGCGCCCATCCCTGGTCCGATTATCAAACTTACTTCACGCAACAAATTGTCATCTGTTATAAAGTTGCATTTGAAGCTTTTACGAAACGGACATATTTACTAAATGGGTTATGAAAAGTAACTTTAAAAAATCTGCATCGTGTTTAACACTCCTTAACTCCGCTACTTATCATCTGTACATGAAATGTATGAACTCACCAAGTGTATGGGCCCGTGGCCTAATATTCAAACATCGTCATGAGGTGTTGGTATATACAAGAAGCCGAGTGCATTAAGGTTTAAACTATCTCACAATTGGCATACACTTGACCACGCACTTACCCATCATCGGACCGCACACACAGACACAACAGACGCAAAGACAAACAGGCAGACAGACAGGCAGGCAGGCAGACAGACAGACAGACAGACAGACAGACAGACAGACAGGAAGGGGTGCAGTCAGAAGGGAGCGCAACAAACCCCGTTACCCAACAGGATTAGTGCGTGACCGATGATGTTTCTTTACGGTGAGTGGTCCCGGGAGATCGCGGCCTCACGGGGCCAGGGCTGGACAGACCGCGGGAGCTCCACGCCCCGGTTACAAGCGGTCCATTACTGACAGTGAGAATGGGACAGGGCGCCAGGACACTGGTGGACGTATGAACCCTTCGGTGGTCAGTGTCCGCGATGACAGAGAATGAGTGAAGAGGGAGGGGGGGGGGGGGGGGGGGAGAAGGATGAGGCGGAGAGAGAAAGGGGAGGGATGAGGCGGAGAGAGAGAGAGAGGGGGGGGGGACAGACAGACAGACAGACAGGCAGAGAGACAGAGAAAAAGAGAGAGGGGTAAAGGGGACAACAGAGAGAGAGAGAGAGACAGAGAGAGAGAGAGAGAGAGAGAAGAGAGAGAGAGAGAGAGACAGAGACAGAGACAGAGAAACAGACAGACAGACAGAGAGGACAGAGAGAGAGAGAGAGAGAGATAGAGAGAGACAGACAGACAGAGACAGAGACAGACAGAAATATATTGCACACACACACAGCGGCAAAGGACGGAATGCAGTTGATTTCACAGCTGTTAACATCAAGGGCAGGACACGGTATAAGACTCAGGAGCACAAAACTCTTTCTGTGTGTGTGTGTGTGTGTGTGTGTGTGTGGTGTGTGTTGTGTGTGTGTGTGTGTGTGTGCGTGCGTGCGTGCGCGCGCGCGCGCGCGCGCGTTGTCCATTATACCATACCAAGGCAGACTGCATGAATGCGTATCAGACATCTATCCGACATCCCCGAACGTTCCCCACGCATTAAAAAAAATGTACATCAAAAAGGCAAATGTTTGCCACAGACTTAGGATACCGCCCCCCCCCCCCCCCCCCCCCCCCCCCGAACCCCCCACCACCATTCTGCCTCTCTTCACTACTTTATCCCCCTTTGACACGCTAAGCGTGGGAAAACGAATTCCGTAAACAATCATTCTGAACAGATCTGCGGCGACGGTCCACCGAGCATACAAGAGAGATCGCAAGCTCGGAGGTCGGAGGACGCACCTGTCCCTGCACGCATGTGTCGGTCAGCTTACCAGGGACCTCCCAGACAGGGCGAGACGTCCCAATCCACTTGGATGCGCAGGATCACACGCAGACCAAGATTAGTTTTATTTTGAGTCGTATCCATAAGCGGGCCAGTAAGCAGTCGCGCCGTAGCTGCTACTTGTGACGCGACGCACGCAGGTGGGTGACGTCCAACGGCTCCATTTGCGTTTACTACTCTCGACGCTATTACCCGATGGTTGTTTATCTCTCGCTCTCTCTCTCACACCAGATGGCGTTTATCTTTATTCTCCTCTCTCTCTCTCTCTCTCTGGGGGCGTCTCTCGCTCGCTCTCTCTCTCTCTCTCTCTCGGGGGATCTCGGAGATTTTAAAAACAGGTCTTACTGAGGTGTCCGCGGGGCGAAGCTGCATGCTGCGCGAGTCGATGCCAAAATCTTTCACCAGTCAGAAGAGTGCTCCATTAAACAAAGGACGCTACTTTCATTTCATAAAGATCTAAGGTACGAAGATAATGAATGAATATCGAACGAGGTTGCATTTTTTTTTTAATCTTTAGCACAATCGGATAGCTACTCATACCAATAGGTTTCATTTTGTGGGAGGAAACACACACACACACACACACACAAAACCCTGGGACATTCGTCGAAGCGCTTGTGTGTTGAATTGGTGGCGGTAGTAGAGTTCGAACCTCTCGTGGGGGTTGGGGGTGGAGGGATTTTTTCGGCGGGAACCCCCCTCTCTGCCCAGCCAGCGGTGAATGGATTTGGATTCAGGTAAGGCAGGTGAAGATAGGTGACGGCAGGCGGAGGAGAGGGAGGGGGGCTCGCCCTGACATCGGGCTACTTCAGTGCTCATCTTAACAAACGTGAGTTTCTGGGCGCTTTACACATTTTTGACAAATAATTCGTACACATGCATTCGCGCGCCACCGCGCGCGCGCACACACACCCCACACACACGCACACACACAAACACACACGCACGCACAGACACACACACGCGCACGCACAGACAGACAGACACACACACACACACACACACACGCACGCACACAACACCCCACACACACGCACAACACACACACACACACACACACACACCACACACACACACACACACACACACACACACACACCACACACACACACACGTACGCACGCACGCACAGACACACACGCACGCACAGACACACACACCGCACACTCAAAGACACACACACACACACCACACACACACACACACACACACACACACACACACACACACACTCATGCCTACACAACCGAATGTACGGCGGCAAGTGACAAGCGGACAATGAACGCCCACATTTTTCGGGGCGGTGGTATCTGCAAATGGCATCCAAACCGGCGAGGTTTGTTTGTTTTGTTTATTTTAAACCAGCCGACCTGAAAGTCATTAAGGCGCGGAGGGGCCATGACGTCGCTCCAAATACCAGATCATCATCATCAGAGGAGGAAGAACGGAGGTAACGGGCAGGAAATGAGGCTGTTATCACACCAGACACAAAAAACTATCTGGTCTACTGATCCAGTCACCAAATGAACAAACAAAAAAAAACAATAAAAAAAACCCACCTCAAGCAGCACGTCAGACCGTTATGAAGTTCATGACCTAGTGCCAGGAGGGAGAACAAACACCACGTTGGTAATGGCCAGGCATGTCACCAGATCATACGGCCTTTGCCCGTAACTGTCCCCCCCCCCCCCCCCCCCCCCCCCCCCCCCCCCGGGAACGATTGAAGGAGGGGGAGACGGAAGGGAAGACAGGAAGGGGGGGGGGAAGAAAAAGAAATCCGATGGACTGGCAACGTTGGATGGAGAAGGGGGGGGCGGGGGCTGGGTGGGTGGGGTGGGGATAACTTCTGCAGCTCAGGTCCAAACGTGAGCACAGCCGACAGAAGCACCTGGTGAACTGTTCTTCAGAGTACAGCCACAAATGATTCGCCACGGAGCTATGGGAGAAGAAGAAGAAGAAGGAGGAGAAGAGAAGAAGAGAAGAAGAAAGAAGAAGAAGAAAAAGAAGAAGAAGAAGAGAAGAAGAAGAAAAAGAAGAAAGAAGAAGACGAAGGAGGAGGAGAAGAGGGAAGGGGAAGGGAGGAAGGGAGAGGAATTGGCATGCAGACAAAACCACCCAGAAGACCCAGGAGAAAGCGCAAAACTCCATGGACGTGTTAACAAATACAGTAGTATAATTATGTGCCGAGAGAATTCAAGACAGACTTCAAAGAGAGAGAGAGTTCAAGAGAGTGAGTTCAAGAGAGAGAGAAAGAGAGTTCAAAAGAGACAGAGACAGAGAGAGAAAGGGGAGAGAAGAGAGTTTGGAAGAGAGATAGAGAGGGAGGGAGGGGAGAGAGAGAGAGAGAGAGAGAGAGAGAGAGAGAAGAGAGAGAGAGAGAGAGAGAGAGAGAGAGACGGAGGGAGACGGAGAGGGAGAAGGAGGGACAGAGGGAGACAGAGACAGTGGGGGAGAGAGGAGGGAGGACAGAGAAAGAGTTAAATGGAGGAATAGGGCTAAAGACAGAGTTCAAGAGTCAGAGAGAGAGAGAGAGAGAGAGAGAGAGAGAGAGAGAGAGAGAGAGAGAGGAGAGAGAGAGAGGAGAGAGAGAGAGAGAGAGAGAGAGGGAGAGAGAGAGAGAGAGAGAAGAGAGAGAGAGAGAGAGAGAGAGAGAGAGAGAGGCAGAGACAGAGACAGAGACAAAGGCAGACAGAGAAACATAGGGCGAGACACTGATTAGAGTGAGTTCCGTTATTGCGAGGTATGTGCTGTGCATTACACGTTTTGTTCAAGTTGTTTAACCTATGCGCACTCTCTCTCTCTCTCTCTCTCTCTCTCTCTCTCTCTCCTCCGTCCGTCTCCCCTCTCTCCTCTCTCTCTCTCTCCCCTCCCTCCCCTCTCTCCTCTCTCCCTCTCCTCTCTCCTCTCCCCACTCCCCCCCCCCCCCC
>JADBJO010007409.1:92500-95000 GCA_016801955.1 Conus betulinus | reverse complement strand
CACCCCCCCTCGCCTCATCCTGCCGAACACTCTCTCCTCCGGTACAACCTCGTAGCCGACGTTTAAAACTCCCCTCACTCAAAACGTCTGTGCACAGTGTTATCTCCTCGAGTTTACACCCCACCACCACCCCTCGACCCGAACTGGAACACGCGGCGGCCGGCTCGATGTTCACCCAGCCTGGCACAGAAGAAGTCATGGCACCAACATGTCCACACGGTTGTTACCTGTCCCCGAAAATTCAAAACCCCAATCCGCTTCAGCGAATTCGTACACTCGAAAACCTGCTCGTTCTTCACACTTCCTTTCGCGAAGCACCACCACAAACTTCCGACGACCACCACTATGTCCCCCCTTACCTTCCGACTTGCATGTTTAGTAAGGAAGAACTTTGTCCGGCGTAGTTTCCGAAACTTGTATTATTATAACAGTTCTGGGTGAAAAAAATTCTCAGCTTCAGTTTTTTGGGTGTGTGTGTGCTGGCAGGTTGTTTCAGCTATGGGGTAGCAGGCAGGTATGAGTTGCCGGTGAGGTTTCCCCGTGGCCTGAGGTATGCGTTGCATTCACACACTCACATGGTTTTTACCTCTCGTCTGCCGACACTGTGGGACAGTCACCCTCCACCACCACCACCACCATGGTTTCCTCCCTTAAGGCTTGATTTTGGTTGGTGTTGGTTTTGGGGTGTACGCCATGTCGTTCATGTGTTGTGGGTTGAGGATTGCGGTTTTTGTGGGGTGTGGTGAAAGAGAGAGAGAGAGAGAGAGAGAGAGAGAGAGAGAGAGAGAGAGAGTGTGAGTGTGTGTGTGTGTGCGTGTGTGTGTGTGTGTGTGTGTCTGTGTGTGTGAAAACGGAAACTCTGTGTGTGTGTGTGTGTGTGTGTGTGTGTGTGTGCGCGCGTGCGTGCGTGCGTGCATGCGTGTGTGTGTGTGTGTGTGTGTGTGTGTGTGTGTGTGTGTGTGTGCGCCAGCGTGCGTATGTGTGTGCGCACGCGCGTGCCTTGTGTGGTATATAATGAATGTATGTTTCAAGTGCTGTGTTTTTGCATGCGTGTTGTGTATGTGTGTTTGGACTTGTGCGTATGTGAAAGTGACAGTAAGTTTTTCTTTTGATTCACACACACACACACACACACACACACACACACACACACACACACACACACACAGCGTGCCTTTTGTGTGAGTGTGTACAGATATGTGCCTGCGCGTGCGCCCTTACGCGTATGGGTGATCTGTGTGTGTGTTCTACTACATACTACTCGCCCAGGCACTATGGACACCGCCCGACCAAGTTTCATCCCCTAAGCCACCGCCACACTTCTATTTCGGGGGCCCGTGTGACCTCATTTTTTCAGTTAGCGTCACCACAGCCGCACACACCTGTGACGGCGGCCGCGGGACAGACCTCCCCCTTTATTCAGTCCGCGGCTTGGGTCTGCCCCCTCCACGTTCAAGGGAACTCAACACCCTCGTTTGTTTGTTTTCTTTCTTTCTTCTTCCAAAGGTGAACAACAACAACAACAAAAAAATGCCCGTAGAAAACTGCTTTTGGATTACTTGCATTTTCACGGCTGCTACTAATACTACTACTGTTGGCTGGACTGATTGGAATGGGTCTTGATTCGTGGAGGAGAAGCATTGGGCATTCTTTGCAGTGTCGAAGCAGACGACAGCGGGTTTGAAAGTTTTGTCCATTCTTCTTTTTACCTGCGCGTGCCTCTCTCGGATTCAAATCACTGACGGTTTTCCGGGTCAGACTATTATCACAGCCACAGGCGCTGGGTGAAGCTTTTCTTTTTCCTTTTTTTTTTTTTATTCTCTTTTCCTTTTGTGGTCACCCTATTCCTTTCAGCGGGATGGGTGGCTTGTTGGTTTTGAGTGAGTGTGTGTGTGTGTGTGTGTGTGTGTGGGGGGGGGGGGGGGGGGGGGGGGGGGGAAGGATCCGAAGGAGGGGGGGGGGGGGGGGGGGGAGCCAGGGATTTGTCGAAACAAAGGCATGTATGAGAGTGTGTACGGACGCTTACCCACGTGAGAGTGGGTACGCACGTATGTGTATTGAAGTAGGCACGCATATGTGTGTGTGTGTGTGTGTGTGCGCGCGCGCGCGCGGGGGTGTGTGTGTAAGTAAGAAAGAAAGTGAGTGAATGTGTGTGTGTGTGTGTGTGTGTGTGTGTGTGTGAGAGAGAGAGAGAGAAGAGAGATGCGCATGTGTGTGTGTGTGTGTGTGTGTGTGTGTGCGCGCGCGCGCGTGCCTGCATGCGTGCGTGTGTGCGTGCATGCTCATGTACATGAATAATCGAGTGCATGTGAATGTCTGTGTAACCACTCAGACATGTAATGTCGGAGACAGAGGGAGAGTAAAAGGAATTGGAAAATAAAGCAGTTTTGTATGCATCCCCTGTGTTATTTCAATAGGGCCACGCCCCCTTAGAAAGGGTGTGTGTGTTTACAGAAAACAAGAGCTTCAAAGTTTCGGCAGAAAGAAACAAGACATAAAT
>JADBJO010007409.1:80000-90000 GCA_016801955.1 Conus betulinus | reverse complement strand
GCACAAATACACACATATAAACACACACGCGCGCACACCCACATACATTCACACTACACACACAACACTTATGACACTCATCGCATACACTAACTCACACACACACACACACACACACACACACACACACACACACACACTAACACACACCCAGGCACGCACGCACACACACACACACACACACACACACACACACACACACACACACACACACACACACACACACACACACGCACGCACGCACACACACACACACACACACACACACACACACACACACACACCCGTCTCTCTCTGACTGGGTCTTCATTCTAATTGTCAGTAACAAGCTCCTCCCCATATTTATTTCAAAAACACTCCGTTCAAACTAACCTCCCCCTCCACCCCCCCACCCCCCCCCCCGCCCCACCGCAGAACGAGGAAAGTCAACAATGGGATTTGCACATCACCAAGGAACCAACAGCAGCGCTGGAGAAATCAGATCCTCTGCGTGTTTTGCTGGCCAAACTCTGTCCTGACGGTATGATTCATAATGACTTTGTGGTTTATTGTTCAAACTGATCTGTTCGTTTGTTTCGAGTCGCCTTGCCCTTGCTGCTATTTTTTTTTTCCTGGTTTCATCTGACGGTTTCAGAGTGTTGTGATTGCGGGGGGCAGAAACTGAAACAACAGCAAAGACAGATGTACCACGCCGCCACGGGAAGGAACAAACAAACAAAAAAATACAAAAAACGCAACGCGTTTCGACCTATTGGGGCTTCTTTGGGCACTGCAGATAACGTTAAAGACAAAAAAAAAAAAAAAAAAAAAGACAGTCACTTATCCTTTCGATCTGGGTGCAAAATCTCAGTCTTCGGTGAATGACTAAAGTAAGATGATGTTGCTTAAGCTGCTTTAACCTGCTGACACACGAGCCTTTTCGTCCGTACAGTTGAGACGAAACGTTTGAACCTGTGCGGTCCGACCAGTCAGTGTCGAACGGACGGAGTGCTTCACGATAGTTTTTAAAACCTTCGTCCCACATGCCGCTTTAAAGGACTGTACAATTGAACACGAAGCTTTTTCTCGAATATTTAGATTCTTATAATTTTTTGAGTTGACATTCCAAACCACATCATGGCCTTGGTACAATTCAATCAAATGTTTGGTCTCCGAATCGGACAGTCTGACCGCCTTGCTGGACGACGCCATTTTTCCTTGTGTCATGGGTGTTGGCTCAATGCTGAGCGTTGATTGGTTGAAGGAATACTAACTGTCCGTTTCGAATAGATCACGGTGTATCTCGAACGGTCGGGTTTTAACTGGATGCCGAAGTCCGTTTGAGATATACGTTTACTATGACAGACGCTACGTTTGCTATCGGGTTCGACCTGTACTTCCAAAGCGTACGGGCGGGGAGGCTCGTGTGTCAGCCGCTTTACAGCCCAGCCGACCGCAAAGGGCCACATCAGGGCTGGGATGAATGACTAGCACTAGGAACAGAAGGGAGGTTGAAGGGAAATTGTCGCCCAGCTTTAGCCGTGTGCCAGACTCTACAACAAACGGGAAGGTAAGGTCGCTCAGGGAGACATCTCGCTGCATCATGGTCACGCCAAAGAGCGGAGGGAAGAGGAACAACAGCATCTCGACAGGTTTCCCCTACTGTTCGCCTGTGTTGGGAGTCCCGTTTAATCGCACAGGGCACCAACCTCGTCAGCACGAGAGAATCGTTCAGATGGCTGGGCTGCCCTCTCAGGTAACTACACACGCCAGCTCCTTCTTGTTCGGTGTTCAGTGGGGTCGGCGTACCGCCTGAAAGTAGACTTTTGCCCACGAGTGAACTACCGCGTGTGTGTTTCAAGCTTGGTAGTTGAGGCGCTGTCAGGTGTGGAGTGTGGCGTACAGCCAGCCCGTGAGCAGAAGACCAGACACAGAGCCAGTCAGACCAACAGGAAGAGGTGAATGCCCTCAGTATGCGCAATGGAACTCCAACTTGAGAGTGACGAGGATGCTATACCTGTCCCATCTACGTCTTTGTTCAGGCTCAGACCACCCAAAGCGAAGGTGAAAAGGCGGACAGGGATGTGAATGTCCACGGCGAGTGAGGCGAGAGGGACTAGGGGTAGGTGTGGGTGATCAGGTTGTATTTGATAATGAGACTAGCCACCAGATCCATCATGCTTGCTGAAAGATCATGCTGCCAGCAGAAAGCGCCTAGGTGGCCGACAGGCGCAGGGCGGCGCAGACTTCCTTGTGTCAGCAGTGACGACGGGTCAAGTCTGTGTTGCCGGGGGGTGGGGTGGGGTCTCTTGAGGCTGTGGAACAGTTAGGCGAGCTGCCATTTTGCGATTGGACCGTGCACGAAAGGCCTTCCCCTTGGGGACGGGACTGGTGGGAACGTCCCTCACGGGGGATGGAATGGACGCGTATCTTCGCAGCGGCTTGGCAACTGCCGTCCTCGCAGTTTTTCTGTGTCAGCCTCACGCGGCACAGGACCGTTTTCACTCGAGACGAAAACGGCCGCCCGGTAGTCCCGAGGACGGCCTTGGAGGGAGGGCAGGGCAGCAATGCAAGACATTATCATCACCCAGATACCTCAGGGCAACAGGCAAGACATTATCATCACCCAGATACCTCAGGGAAACAAGGCAAGACATTATCATCACCCAGACATCTCAGGGCAACAAGGCAAGACATTATCATCACCCAGATACCTCAGGGCAACAAGGCAAGACATCATCATCACCCAGATACCTCAGGGCAACAGGCAAGACATTATCATCACCAACACCTCAGGGCAACAAGACATCATCACCCCGACATCTCAGGGCAACAAGGCAAGACATCATCACCCAGACACTCTCAGGCAACAAGCCAAGACATCATCACCCAGACACCTCAGGGCAACAAGCCAAGACATCATCACCCAGACACCTCAGGGCAACAAGCCAAGACATCATCACCCAGACACCTCAGGGCAACAAGCCAAGACATCATCACCCAGACACCTCAGGGCAACAAGCAAGACATCATCACCCAGATACCTCAGGGCAACAAGGCAAGACATCATCACCCAGATACCTCAGGGCAACAAGCCAAGACATCATCACCCAGACACCTCAGGGCAACAGTCAAGACATCATCACCCAGACACCTCAGGGCAACAAGGCAAGACATCATCACTCAGACACCTCAGGGCAACAAGCCAAGACATCATCACCCAGACACCTCAGGGCAACAAGCCAAGACATCATCACCCAGACACCTCAGGGCAACAAGCAAGACATCATCACCCAGACACCTCAGGGCAACAAGCCAAGACATCATCACCCAGACACCTCAGGGCAACAAGCCAAGACATCATCACCCAGACACCTCAGGGCAACAAGGCAAGACATCATCACCCAGACACCTCAGGGCAACAAGGCAAGACATCATCACCCAGACATCTCAGGGCAACAAGGCAAGACATTATCATCACCCAGACACCTCAGGGCAACAAGGCAAGACATCATCACCCAGACACCTCAGGGCAACAAGGCAAGACATCATCACCCAGACACCTCAGGGCAACAAGGCAAGGCATCATCACCCAGACACCTCAGGGCAACTCGTTTTACCTGTTGGGGATACTTACACACTACTCGAGAGTATAGTCAGTTCTCTCCGACTTCGCTGAGTGCAGAAATTTGTGGGAAGAGGTTGTGGAAAAAGATAGATAAAAAGATATGGTAGACAGAAAGGACAGTAGACGACAGTACAGCAAAAGGAGAGACAGAGTTACTGAGAGCGAAAGGAAAAGGGGACGTTACTAGCACAGAATGTCCAGAAGGAGGGGGAACTATTTGTACAAAAGACTACAGACCTCAACTAAGCCAGCCAGCTTCCAACTCTGCCAGACAACGGACCCAACGTCCTGCAACGTCCCTGCAGCTGCTGACTGCAGCTGCTGACAGCCACACTCCCATCTACCCACCAGACCAACAGCACACTCAACCATCTCTACCCACCAGACCAACACCACACTCAACCATCTACCCACCAGACCAACACCACACTCAATGGACAGCGATTTTGAAGGTCTTTTTCTCGTTGGGCGCCGGCGAGAGTCCAACTCGGAACGTCTGCGTGCGTACTCGGAGCCATACCACAGAGCCTATTGCTGACAACACAGCCGCGAACATACGGTCCATACGTCAGAGACATCACCCCCACAAAGAAAGAGAGAGGACTAGGCGGCGCAAAAGTGTCTACAAGGAGTTGGGAAAACACAGAAGAGAAATCGAGGCCGTCCGTTGGAGCAGAGCAAATGTTACCGCGAAAGAGAACGGCCTCGAGGGTCCTCCTTGAGTGAAACCACTTGGAGATCGCTCGACGGCTGATCAGCTTGTTTATGTCTCCTTTTCTCTGTATTTGGTTTCAATGTTTGTTTTGGATTGCCTCTCTCTCTCTCTCTCTCTCCTCTCTCTCTCCCCCCCCCCCCCCCCCTCCCCTCTCTCTCTCTCTCTCTCTCTCCGTGTGTTCGGTTTCGGTGTTCATGTGTGTGTGAGGTGTTGGATAGAAGATGATGTGGGGAGGGGGAGAGGGCGGGGTCGTAATTAGTGTCTGTTATAAACTGAAAAAAATGCATGAAAGCTCAAAGCTGGAGTAAAATCAGCTTGGTGTTCTTCAAACATTGAACTGATACGCTCTTCCTAGCCAGTTATGCATAATGAAGGAAGAAGCTGGCAGAGTGGTTAAGACGTTCGCCTGCCAATCCAACGTGTGAGAAGTGCATGGGTTCGAGCCCTGCCTCTCTCGCCATTTCTTTCCCACTTTGAATGGCAAATCGAACTGAACGTCAAGTCCATCGGATGGGGACTATAAGCGATTCGGACCCGTGTGCCTTCCTGGCCCCCCTGCATACGTTAAAGAACCCACGGCAGTTGAAAATCGAAAAGAGCAGGAGGGTTCCCCGCTGCCCTGACAAAATTGATGTAAATTGAAGATAGCCGCCTGGTCTTTTCTTACCAAGCAACAAAAACTGTCACTTACTGTTATCGTGTGCCATCGTGTACCGGTGGAAATGGAGGACATGTATAAAACATCGTATGCATCATATGTGAGAAGCTGGAGGAATAAATGAGATAATGAAAAAGAGTGACTGATATTTGAATGATACGGGAAATGACTGAATGAGCGCCAGTAGGCTGCCCTTCGGCCGGCTCTACCTCGGTAGGCAGCCCGTTGAGTGAGTGAGGTAGTGTGTTCATTGTAAAAGCGCTTAGAGCTTGGTCTGTGACCGAGGATAGACGCTATATAAATACCCAATATAATAAATAATAATAATAACAATGACCGTAATTTTATCTGCGTATAAACAAGATCAATACTGTTTACACCCAAAGGAAAGCACACAACTAAAATGTGGTAGATATGGTGTAGTTTTCTTTTGAGTACATTCTTGTCTCTAAAAACTAAAAATTACAGAATTCAAGAGCTGCGAGTATTTGTGAACCAACCAATCTGATCAATTCATCAACAGAAGAATCAATTCCAGAACTACACCAAAGAAAAAATGCAAAGTTTTGCACATGTGTATTCATGAATGTCAAATAAATGGGAAGTCATAGTGCTTTCATTTCCCCCCCCTCCCCATAAAACTGAAACAAAAACTGCGATGGTTTTTTTTAATAACTATTTTTTTTTAAAAATATTTACGCTGCATATTACGTGTTTTATTTTGCCTGGCATTATGCTGCATCAAAAACTTGCTGGGCAATGAAAATCATGTAGAAGGTATCAGGTTTTGGAGCAAAGTATTGGAAAAGAAAAATCAATAATAGAGAGAGAGAGAGAGAGAGAGAGAGAGAGAGAGAGAGAGAGAGAGAGAGAGAGAGAGAGAGAGAGAGAGAGAGAGAGAGAGAGAACGACAGAGAGAGAGAGAGAGAGAGAGAGAGAGAGAGAGAGAGAGAGAGAGAGAAATGCAAATGAGTACATAGAGGGAGAGAAAGACAAAAAGATGAAAAGTGGTTTTATTATTACAATAATGTTTTTGGTAGACATTCCACCCCCCCCCACCCCCAACCCCCTTTATCCTCCCCCCGTTTTAATAAAAAAATATCTTCAAGCTGTTCAGAATGTTACAGCTGGGTACACCATAAACCTACAAAGGATAGTGATTTTTTTTTGAATTGTCAGTGATTTTTTTTTATCCCATTTTTCTCCTCCCTTGCATTACATTTTCTTTGTCCAATACAACTTGGGTAAACGAAACGCATGCAGATTCCAGTAATTTCCACGTATATAGAATTTGACATAGCTGATAATGTCAATGATATGAGCAACAAAAAACAATAGTCAACATACATTGCTTTTATGCATCATTTCATCATTTCAATTAATTTCAGGAGTTTACATTTTCACAACTTTTTGTTGTTGTTTTGCTTTTCTCTCTCTTTTTCTTTTCCCTTCTTTTTTTTTTCTTCCTCCCTCCCTCACCCCCTCCCTCCTCCCTATCCTCTCTCCCTCCCTTTTTTCTCTCTTTCTCCTTCCCTCCTCTTTTTAAATGCAAAAAGAAAAAAAAAATGGAAAAGAGAAAAGAGAAAAGAACGGACAAAGTAAGGTATCTGGGCAGATACACTAAAAAATAAAAAGATATTATACGAAAAAAGAAAAATAAATAAACGAAAACAAACAAAGAAACGCAGCGAATAGAAGGTAAATTACCCTCACATTTACACACACACACACACACACACACACACACACACACACACACACACACACACACACACACACACAATTATTCCTTGTCTATACACTATACTTAAACTTCACTTTAAGTCATTCTCTCTTTAATCCCACTCCCCGTTCATATGCACTCCCCTCCCATACTTTCTACAATGCTTATCGATGTCTGACTATTTCTTTGCCGAGAGGAAAAACATTATGGGGAAAAAAAATACCAGGAGCATTTAGTTGCAGTTGTTGTTTCTTATGTGTACCGCTTATATTTAATTGCTGAGTGTAACTGACAATAAATAAGTCAATGTACATGTTTTAAAAAATGGACAACAACCTTGGCTCTGTGACGATTTACATTTTTTTTTAGGTGTATTTTAAAGAGTTTGGCATTTACTCCTCAAGGGACCTGAATAAGGTGCCCATTTTCGTTCAAACTCCAACAGGCGCATTTCGGAGCTATATTTGTATTTTTCATTGCAATAGTTTCTTTTCAAATCTTCTATGAAAAAAAATATTCTAGGCTTACTTTGATTAAATCTACATTTGTAGATGAAATATTTAGCCCATGGTATAATAATATTGAATATTTCGTCCGTTTGAGTTATTTCATCAGTGCCAAACAATATTAGTTCAACGTTAAATGACATGCGCACATGGTGTGCGGTTTTCTCTGTTCAAGTAACTTTTCCAGATTTTGCTAGGGTTTTAGAGTAGGTACATAGCCATAAGTAGTGGTGGATAGAATCTCGATCGCTATTGCAAAAAGTACATCTATCATTTTCAGTTACACCCATTTGTTTCAAAACAACATTTGTAACAAGGATTCTATGACAAAATTCTTAATTGAAACCATTTCAGTTTTATCTCTTTTATTTCATAAGCCAACTTCAAAGCTCCGTTCAAGTCAACTAAGGTATCTTTTTTTCTCCCCCAGTTCTTAAACGGTTTTATATATAAAAAAAATTGTAGTATAATCTTGAACCTTTTTTTTTACACTACATACTATTAGAAGTGCTCTTGGATGTTGATCTTCAACGTTGCTGTCTATTTTGACATCTCTTATTCTCATGTATTCTTTTATTGCTTGTATACAACTGACGTAACACAGATAGTTTCACATTTATTTTCCATTTTCTGCAGAAATCCTCCTAGCTTAAAAAATCACCACTTTCGTTTAGAATATCTTTTACAAGGAAAACGTTGTTAAGTGCCCAATTTTTCCAGAAGAAATATGTTCGGTCGATTTTCAAATTTATCATTGTAGAAAATAGGTTCGGAGACACAATTTCTTTGCTTTCGTTTAAATCGATATTAGTATTTAGATCTGCGAATGCTAAAAATACATCTCTCCAGAAAAAAAGAATTACATCGGCAAGTAGTGTAGCGTTTTGCTCCATAACTACTGAGGTTGTTTACTTCTGGACATAACGTTTGAAGTACGATTTTCCATTTCTGAGATCCAGTATACAGCTTTCTTATCCACGCTAGTTTCAATGCCTAAAATAAAGTGTTTATGCCTGGGATTCTTAGTCCTCCGTTCAATGTCGTACGTCTCTCTCTCTCTCTCTCTCTCTCTCTCTCTCTCTCTCTCTCTCTCTCTCTCTCTCACTCACGCACACACGCTACTCCCCCCCCCCCCCCCCTCGCTCCGTCCTTCCCGCCTCTCTGACCATGTTATCCTAGCATAACTCCACGACCCACCCCACCCCCCCCACCCTTCCCAGACCTACTCACCACGTCATACGACACCATCCATCCCCACCCGACTATACAACACACGCGCCCACGATCTTTCTCACCCTCCACCACCACCAGTCTGATCGCCTGGGAGACGTCGCCCATGGGATTTACTGAAGATGCACCAAGTACAACCTTAAGCCTTCAGTTTTCATTTCCTCTCCCCCTGGTACCTTCCCCCCCTCCCCTCCCCCCCGTCCATCTCTCCTTCTCACTCTGTCTCGCTCTGTTCGTGTCCATGATCGGGGCGTGGTGGCCCCAGTGGGTAAGAAGTAAAGACTCTTGTTCTGGGGTGTGCGGGGTTCGGTTCCCAACTGAAGACGGACAGGCTGGAATACGTTTTCCATTGGGGAGTTAACATACATGCAGATTCCAGTCTCATTCTGGTTCTTAGGGTAGCCCCTCTGACCGCGGTTCTGTTCGCGAATGCACGCTGTCACCATATTACATCATCACACTACATCACGTCGTACCACAGAACTCACACCACCAACCCCAACACATCCCAGCCCACCCATTCCAACCGAACCCAGTGCCACACCACACCACGCTCCACGGCGGAACAAAGGCACAGCACAGCACAGCACACGAGCCTATGGATGGGTGGGCGAGTCGGTGAGCAGGAGGCATTCGAACACACACACACACCACTGCCTCTGTCAGGACTAGTACCTAGTACCCATGACTTTTCAGTCAGCATCCCGCGATACTAACCACTGTACCAAGGTTGCCGATCCGCTTTCTCATTCAGTTTAACTCATGCGAAAAACGTTCCTGGCTGACAATCCGAACTGGGGGGCAGGGGTAGAGGGCCCTGTGGCTGGGTGCGTTGGTGGGTGAGAAGAGGGCATTCACAGAGAAACTATGAGAAAGCAAACCTGATCCACCATTCCTCCAGTGAAAAAGTCACGAAGGGTATATATATATATATATATATATATATATATATATATATATATATATATATTATTAACAAAGCTTGCTCTTATGTCTTAGATTGTAGAAATAGGGAGGGGGGGGGTGATAAACCTTCATACACACACACAACACACACACATACACACACACATATATGTATACACACAGACACACACACACAAACACGCGCGCGCACACACACACACACACACACGCACACACACACACACAAAACAGAGAGAAAAACAACAGACTCATAAATCATTCCCAACGTTTTGACCTCTTAAAGGTCTTCCTCAGGGGACTGCGACGACAAGAACGAAGCCAGGTATCCATCCAGACATCAACTCACGGAAACATCTCACAGATATTCTCACTCTCTCACCCCCAGCCCCCCCCCCCCCCCCCCCACCCCCACCCCCACCCCGCACACCTCTTTCCCCAACCTCTACGCGCCCTTCAGATCACAATAACCAGGTATTGCCCATTACAGCCAACCAATAACCAGGTATTGCCCAGCCGCCCCCCCCCCCCCCACCCCCCCGATTCCTCAACCACCCCCACCCTTCAATCTCCCTCTCTCTGTCCTTGTCCGCCTCTTCCCATTTCAGTCACGCTCGGAGGAGGCTATCCCGTGCAA
>JADBJO010007409.1:50000-57500 GCA_016801955.1 Conus betulinus | reverse complement strand
ATTACGAACAATGACTTCTCCAGTTATGCTGCTTTGTTGGCGGAGGTTTTTGGCCCTTCCGAGCGTTGTTCTAACTGGAAATAATTTTGAAAAAAGGTAGGGATGGGACAGAAGTGGACATAGTCCATCTGCCAAACCGGACAGATAAATCATAGGGAGGGGAAAAAAATGGGGTGGAGAGGTGGAG
Source organism: Conus betulinus (assembly GCA_016801955.1). NCBI lineage: Eukaryota > Metazoa > Mollusca > Gastropoda > Neogastropoda > Conidae > Conus > Conus betulinus. Next base: position 57,313 of record JADBJO010007409.1, on the reverse strand, counting down.
GGTAGGGAGAGAAGGGGTATCAAGGAAAAGGACAAGAAGGAGGTGGAGGCGAGGGGGGGGGGGGGGGGGGCGGAGGAATGGGTGTGGAAGTGGAGGGGTAGTGGAGGTGGGTGGGGGTGGGGAGTAAGAGGTGGACGAAGGAAATCAAATATGTCGTTTTCTTTTTACAGAAGCTGATGATTGAATTTACCAGCTGACATTTCGATTCAGTATAAAATAAGATCCTCCCCCTCACCCCCCCGTCCCCCCCCCCCCCCCCCCCCCCCCCCCCGAAAAAAAAGATTTTAAAAAACCCTGCAACAAAACAAAACTGTGAACTTTGTCATAAAAAAAGGACTGACGGTGGCTCAAGGGGTGTGAAAGAGGGGTGGGGATGGGGTGGGGTGCGGGTAGGGAATAGCGAGGTGTGGGGGTGGAGGTGGGTAGAGAGGGCGTTGAGTGGAACGGGAAAAGTGACTGATGGGAAGGGAAGGGGGGCGAGGGGGTATGTGGAGGTGGGGGTTCCATGTAGGATGGGCCTGCATACTTCCTTAATCGTTCATTGTTCATGTTTGTTTGTATGTTTGCTTCACACTTTATTTGTACTGTTTACACTCAACAAGAAGGTGGCCATCTTAGAAACAAGCAATCTAAGCAAACACGCCGGCACTCACTCACACACACACGCGCGCGCGCGCGCGCGCGCGCGCACACACACACACACACACAGACACACACACACACACTCATATACACACACACACGCGCACGCGCACGCACACACACACGCACGCACGCTCGCACGCACGCACGCACGCACGCAAGGAAGCATGAATATAAATAATACACACATATACATACTGTACACACACACACACACACACACACACACACACAGACACACACGCGCGCGCGCGCGCGCGCACACACTCACACGCACGCACGCACGCACACACACACACACACACACACACACACACACACACACACACACACACACACACACACACAAAAACCACGTAAAGCGTATTTACTGATTTCCATCATCATCCCGCCCTATTTCTTCGAAAAACAAGAGACAGATAAAAAAAAAAAAAAAAAAAAAAAAAAAAAAAAAAGAAGCATGGCATGCGCCAGCCACCCAAATCCACCAACACAACAGCGTTCTTCATGAAACCCTCATCAACGGACAGCACTGAGCCCCCCCCAAAAGAAGAAAAGGGAGCTAACAAGCGCTAATCACCGTGTTTGCTGTCTACCTGAGACAAAACCCTTTCTCTCTCTCTCCCCTCCCCCCTCCCCCCCTCCCCCCTCCCTTCCCTTCCCTTCACCTTCCCTCCTCTCCCTTTCCATCAAAATGGACATCGGGCGACAGTACGCTGAATGCCATTAGCATCGGCCAATAACCCCTAATGCCCGTCACCCGTTGTCATGGATTCCTGTTCAAAGGCTCATCTTGATGGCGTACCCATTTCGCCGCATTGGTTCTGTGCGACATCTTCTCTCTGTTGGTGCTACAAAAAAACCCTTGCTTCTGCCTTCATTCTGTCAAAGACTTGATCACTGTCATTCTCTCCTTGCTGGCTGTCCCCCAGAACCTTCTCCGTCGTCTCCAGAAAGTACAAAACAATGCTGCTCGTTTGATTCTTAGACAACCCAGATCTTCTCATGTTACTCCCTTACTTCTTTTCTCTTTACTGGCTGCCGGTCGAAAAACGACTAGACTACAAACTGTCCTTACTCTACTTTAAGTCTTTGAATGGCTTAGCTCCTTCCTACCTTTCTGATCTCCTTCATCTCTAAGTTCCTTCTGGGCAGTTGCGTTCTCCTACCGACGACACTCTGCTCAAAATCCCTCGATTTGGAACTGAAACCTCTGGCGATCGCTCTTTTTCTTTTCAGGGTCCGGTTTCTTGGAATAAAACTCCCAATATCTTTGCGTAGTTCAAACTCTCTGTCTTCCGTCAAGACATCTCTTAAAAGAACCCTCTTCACTTATCAGTAGCAGTTCTTTCTTCCCTTCCCCCATCAAATTAATCCTGCGACTTGACTGTGTGTGTGTGTGTGTGTGTGTGTGTGTGTGTGTGTGTGTGTGTGTGTGTGTGTGTGTGTGTGTGCGCGCGCATGCTGCTGTTGTGTACGTTGTTGCAAGACTCTGTGTGTGTGTGTGTGTGTGTGTGTGTGTGTGTGTGTGTGTGTGTGAGTGTGTGTGTGTGTGTGTTTGTGTGTGTGCGTGGGTGGTTGTCAATATGCATTCTTGTTTGTAGGTGCATGGCCATATGGCATTTATTTTAATATTCATCCTCTTATTGGTTTCGTTTATGTTTTCTTTATCTTTTTCTGTATTTGTAAGTGCGTACGGCTCATGTAAGATTAAACGCCATAAACAATCAATATTGTTATTGTTATTTCGTCAAGCCTTATGGGTAATAATAATAATAATAATAATAATAATGATAACTCGTCTCATACAATCATTCTGATAACCTTTCGGCTCGGTGACATTACTCATACCCAGTTGTATTGGCGATTAAAGGTCGGGAGTTTTACATCCTGCCTAAAAAAAAAATAACGCCATTTTCGTTGCCCCTCTTGACATCTTGTTTTGTTCAGGGGTTAAGTTGTGTGTCTTCAGTTTGGAAGGTCAGCCATCATTTTTGACTATTATTGACCTGTGTATGCAGAGGCGTAAGATGAAAAGAAAACAGGGGCAACGAAAAGATAGCAGAGGGGCAACGAAAAGATAGCAGAGGGGCATCGAAAAGATAGCAGAGGATCTAAAGCAGCCTCAGCACCCCAACCGCATACCCCTGAGTTCAGCTCCGGGGCAGCGTGCTGCGGCAGGGAATAAAGATAAAGCAATATGCAAAGCAAATAAATGTACTCCCAGTTTATCTTGAATACGCGTGTACATGTCAAGAGCATGTTTACCATGAAAATACCCATGATCTACCCGTCAGTTATTAGATCTAAAGCTATTTTACAATCCGTCAAATGCTACAGAACTTTCATAGATATTTGTCAAATAAAAAAAAAGAACGTCACAATTAAACATGGTCTCAATGTATTTCGTCACTGAGATATTCCATAAAGAAGAAAAAACAGTTTTGGGCCGTTATAGCCTTTAGTGAAGGCTATTCTGGTGAAATAAAACACCAGGCGTCATCCGTGACCCCTAATGAACATACATATAAATTTTCAGAAAGATCGGCCCAGACGATTTGTCTGGAGCGAGTGGAACACATTTTTACCACGGACAGACACACAGACAGCATTTCTTCGTTCCTATTGTAAAGTACACCCTGTTCTATAAGAACTGGGAGTACAAAAAGAGGGGACCCAACCAGCCTAACCTGGTATCTGGAGAGGCTTATTAGGTAAATGTAGCGACCCCCCAGGTCAAGACCGGCCCAACCCTATCGTCCATTTACCGTGAAGTTATTGGGGAAGAGTCTAAGCTGGGATTTTGTTGAGCTCCCTCTTGAATGATACCAAGCTGCTGCTGTTGCAGGCAGGAGGTTCCAGGGGTAAATGGTTGACGGGAAGAAACTGAACTTGTATGGGCCAGAGGAGGTGCCGAGGTGAGCAACTTTGTGTGTCGGTGATGTGATCTTGTTTTGGTGGATCCTTTCTTGAAGATTTTGTCTGGAGGTATGTCCACAGGCCATGAACCATCTTGTACATGAAGGTTAGACTCTGCCTGTTTCGCCGTGATTCAAGGGGTTCCCATCCTAGTTCTTGCAGCATGGATGTTACGCCGCTGCTGTGCAACCATAGTCATTGCATACATAACGGGCTGCTCTTCTTCGCACCATTTCAATCTTTTTTCTTTTGGCCTACTTTGTACGGGCTCCAAACTGATGAGCAATACTCCAGGTGTGGGTGTACGTACAAGGGTTAGCTAAGGTTAGAGAAATTCCTTGCCTTAGCCCCACCCTTTCTTGGATTGCTACTTATCATTCTTGTCTGTCACATCCTTTTAGGTGGGTGTACACGTTAAACCTGAATACATCTACATCACCACCCCTGGAATATGTACAAGATAAACATCAGTTTGACAATGGAAGACTTTAGACGAAAAGACGACGCGCACACCCCCACAGAAGATCGAGCTACCGACAGAAAACTATTAGCAAGTACAGGAGGAGAGTATTACGGCGATGGTCTATGATGATAAGGCTACTTACCACTGCGTGTGTGCGTGTGTCTTAGAGAAAGCGGTTTTTGCTCCAAGATGGTCGGACGAGAGACGAACCTGGGCGACTTTTGGAAGAGAAAGATTTCCTGTGTTCCTGACGCTGCAATGCGCTTGGTGACGTCGCTCTGAGTTGATAATGGGAGGCTGTCAGCGCTTTCATTTGCGACAGAAAGTTTATGATCGAGGGTTTCTGTGGGTTTAGAAAGGTCAAAGGTGAATTCGTCGTGCAGCCAGAGATTGTGCCTGTTTCCGTTTGTTGTTGACGTGGTGTCTGTCTGTCTGTATGTCTACAGGGATGTGTAGGGATGGGTTTGCTTGTTTGCTTTGACGTTTATTGTACGAGCTATCTCTCTTCTTTTCACAGGCATTTTGTCTTCTGTCTGTTTGTCTGTCTGTACGCGCGCGCGCGCGCGTGTGTGTATGTGTGTACGTGTGTTAATGCGTGTGTATGTGTGTGTGTGTGTGTGTGTGTGTGTGTGTGTGTGTGTGTGTGTGTGTGTGTGTGTGTGTGTGTGTGTGTGTGTGTGTGTGTGTGTGTGTGTGTGTGTTTTGTGCGCGTACGCGCGCTCCCCCTCTCTCTCTCTCTCTCTCTCTCATCAGCACCATACTTATGACGGGTGGGGGGGGGGGGAGGGCTAGACACATTGCTGTGCGTAATGTGCTATCAAGATTAAGGCCTGGCATCTTGCCATTGAAACGGCAAAGAAGTAAACATCGATGACGACATCTCAGAATGTTCTCTGGAAATGTTAATTGCCCCTTTTATTGTTCTGCTGTAGAAATGGATACACACATTATTTTTTTTTTCTCTCTCTTTGTAAGAAAGTGAAGCCCTCAGGAAAAAACAAATAGGAATAGAACTCCGGGACATTTTTTTTGTACACACCCACCAAGCCTCAAATGATTCTTTCTTATCCCCCCCCCCCCCCCCCTTTTTTTTTTTTTTTTGCAGTGTACAATAGCACGATTAAAAGCAGTTTACGACAATAGCACAATAGATTAAAAGCAGTTGATTCATCAGTCAGGGGTCTTCTTCTTTTTCTTCTTCTGCGTACGCAGGCTGATACTCCTGCGGACACTCCCTATATGGACAGACAAGTATTAATCCCATCTACCCAACAAAGGGAGTGGAGTTTTGAGTGTATGACCGTTTTTTTTTTTTATCCCGCCATTAAGGCAGTCATAATCCATCTTCGTGGAAATTCAGGGACAAATCAGATAACTTTACATACACTTTGGAAGTGTTTGTCTAGATCTTATTTTTTTACATATTTATTCATCGCTCATTTGATTTTTTATGTAACACAATTGTCAGTTTTCTTTTTTATGTCTCCCCCCCCCCCCCCCCCATCACATTTCATTTCCTGTCGTTTTTTTTTTCTAAAATTTGGTTGCATATCATTATGAATGTCTCACAAGCAATAGGAACTGAAAGCCGGTACATTACAATACTCATCTAAGATATCAGCTTTGTCAGTCTGCCCTCTGTCTGGCCCTGTCTCAGTCTGTCTGTCTGTCTGTCTGTCTTGTCTACCTGTCTGTTTGTCTGTCTCTCCTCAGCGGAAGTCTTAGTCTCTCTCTGTCTCAGTCTCTGTCTGTACATCTTTCCATCTGAATCTCTGCTCTGTCTGTCTGTCTGCCCGCACGTCTGTCCGTCTGTCTCTCTCTGTGCCTTTCTCTCAAGGAAGAAAAAAAAATCCTTGCAACCCCCTACCCCCACCCCACCCTCTGCCCCCCACCTCACCCCCACCCCGCCTCTCCTCACCCTCCCCACTCACCCTACCCCTCCTCCTCCTCCTCCTCCTTGGAGACCAATTTTGCGCAATGCAATTGATTTGACGAGTGCGGTAATGGGACAGAAGTGGGTGAAATTGACATAGTCCACCGGGCGTAGCGGACGGACGAATCACGATGACAGGTCCAGGAGGAGGAAGAGGGCTGGGGGTGGGTGGGGGAGAAAGGAGGGGTAGGGGGGCGTGGGCGCGTGTGGGCAGAGGGGTGGGGGAGCGGGGGGGGGGGGGGGGGTGAGATATTTGTCGGAGAAAAGGAAAGAAGACGTAGAAAGAGAGAGAGAGAGGGGATGGAGAGAGAGAGAGAGAGAGAGAGAGAGAGAGAGAGAGAGAGAGAGAGAGAGAGAGAGAGAGGAGAGTGGAGGGTAGCGCGAAGAGGAATATAGGCGTCCAAGGAAGGGGAGGACAGAGAGAGAGAATGTTCGCTTCATGAAGCCATTGGTGTTTTTTTTTTTTTTTTCGCAGAATATTTTGTAGATACAGTTTCTTTGGCGCATCTTTTACAGATTTTTATATTATTATTATAGGGTTGTTAAGGAGGCGGTTGTTGGGAAGGCGGTTGTTGGGGAGGGGCTGGAAGTGGGGACGTAGTTTATAATTTTTTTTGTCAATGGACAGTAGTTTGAGATATATTGGTTAAAAAAAAACAACACGATTGATGTGAGTGTAGGTTTTCGTACTCTCTCTCTCTCTCTCTCTCTCTCTCTCTCTCTCTCTCTCCCTTGTGTGTGTGTGTGTGTGTGTGTGTGTGTGTGTGTGTGTGTGTGTGTGTGTGTGTGTGTGTGTGTGTGAGTGTCTGTATGTGTGAGTGTGTGTGTGTGTGTGTGCGAGCGTGCATGCGTCCGTGCGCGCGTGCCAGTGTGTGCATACGTGCGTGTGTGTGTGTGTGTGTGTGGTGTGTGTGTGGTGTGTGTGTGTGTGTGTGTGTGTGTTTATTCTCTGTGTGTGTGCGTGCTGCACATGTGTGAGAGAGAGAGAGAGAGAGAGGGGGAAGAGAGAAAGAGTGAGTGTGCGTGTGGAGGGGAGGAGAGAGAGAGAGCCGAGAGAGGAGAGAGAGAGAGAGAGAGAGAGAGAGAGAGAGGCAGAGAGAGAGAGGAGAGAGAGAGAGGAGAGAGAGAGACACCAGACAGACACATTGACAGACAGAGACAGAGACAGGGTCAGAGACCGAGAGACAAAGAGAAAGACTAAGAAAGAGAGTGGTCTCAGTTCACGTGCTTAATCATACGTACATTTTTTTTTTTTTCTAAAGACATGATTTTTTTGTTTTTCAAAGGGATTCATTCCAAGCTTGCCATCAGCATGAGAGTCATTGCTGTTCATTTGGTCTATAAATAGTCATGCTG
>JADBJO010007409.1:32500-35000 GCA_016801955.1 Conus betulinus | reverse complement strand
GTGTGAGAGCTGACAGGAGCTGGAGAACAGAAAGTTGGGAGGAGAGGAGCTGGAGAATAGAAAGTTGGGAGGATCATAAGTGGAGAATAGAAAGTTGGGAGGGGATCATAAGTGGAGAATAGAAAGGTGGGAGGGCAGTCGCTGGAAAATAGAAAAAAACGAGAGAGGGGAGGAGCTGGGGAATAGAAAGGTGACAGGAGAGGAGCTGGCGAACAGAAAATGAGGGGAACAGAGCAGGATATCCGAAAAAGTGGACAGAGCGTCGGGGTGGAGAACAGAAAGAAGAGAGGATATGGGGTGGAGAACAGAAAGAAGGAAATTATGGGTGGACAACAGAAAGAAGAGAGGAGATGGGTGGATAACAGAAAGAAGAGAGGAGATGGGTGGAAAAAACAGAAAGGAGAGAGGATAAGGGGTGGAGAATAGGAAGAAGAGAGGATAAGGGGTGGAGAATAGAAAGAACAAAGGATATGGGGTGGAGAATAGAAACGAGAGAGGATATGGGGTGGACAAACAGAAAGAAAGAGAGAGGATATGGGGGGACAACAGAAATAAGAGAGGATATGGGGTGGACAACACAAAAACAACAGAGAGGAAGGGGTGGAGAAATAGAAAGAACAGAGGATAAGGGGTGGAGAATAGAAAGAACAGAGGATAAGGGGTGGAGAATAGAAAGAACAGAGGATAAGGGGGGTGGAAGGTAGAAAGGAGAGAGGATAAGGGGTGGAGAGTAGAAAGAGAGAAGATATGGGGTGGAGAATAGAAAGAAGAAAGGATAAGGGGTGAAGAATAGAAAGAAGAGAGAGGATATGGGGTGGAAAACAGAAAGAAGGGAGGATATGGGGTGGAGAAGAAAGAGAGAGAAGAGAGGAGATGGGGTGGAGAAGAGAAAGAAGAGAGGAGATGGGGTGGAGAAGAGAAAGAAGAGAGGATGTGGGGTGGAGAAGAGAAAGAAGAGAGGATGTGGGGTGGAGAATAGAAAAGGTGGGAGGAGAGGAGCTGGAAAACAGAAAGTTGGGGGAAAACAAAAGTAAGAGATCAGAAAAAGTTGAAAGAACAACTGGTCGAGAACAGAAAGATAAGAGGAAAGAGGCTGGGGAACAGAAACGTGGAAAGAAAGGGGGGGGGGGGGGGGGGGGGGGGGGATGGACGATGAAGAGGAGATGAAGAGGAGATGGGTGGAAAGAAGAGAAAAGTGGCAGGAGAGGGGTGGGGGATGGAAAGGTGAGAGGAAAAGGAGATGGAGAATAGAAAGAAAGAGACTGGAGGAGAGGACGCTGCAGACTCTTTCAGTAGAAAGTGTTTATCCCCGCTTTATGGACATTCTGTGGCAGCAATTTCCCTCTTTTCTGCCATTTTGTTTAACTCTACCTTTAAAACAAATCTTTCTTTATTGTCGTCCAGCGTTTTTCTTTCTTTCTTTGAGAGGCCAGTCAATCTGTCTTAGCTTAAGAAAGTCGTTTATTATGATTTCCCTCTCATGACAACTTGTAACAGGTTTACTTGTTTCATGTAATCTGGCACCTACATCAGTGAAAACATACAATGTAAACATGAGCCATAGTGGACACTAATTGTCTATTCTGTTATGTCTTCCTCCTTATCACTTTCATGCAAGGGGGGGGGGGGGGGGGGGGGGGGGGGGGGGGAGGGGGAGAGGGGAGGGGTTAAGCTTAATCATTTTTTATTTAGTGCACAGGATACACGTCCCATTGTCTTGAACGCTTTGTTTGTTCTTTGTTTTTATTTTTACCCACCATTCTTAAAGTATCATTTCCGCTCCCCTTCATTGTCTGCTTTTGTTTTGTTTTGTTTTCTTTCACGGAACGTCCTTATTTAGGATCATTCACGTTGACCAAATTGTATCATAATATTTCAATGCAGTCTTTCCCCCTCATTTGTTTGTAATTTCTAGCTGTCTTTTCTCTTCCCGTCCTTAAAACCTTTCTTTCTTTTCAATTTTTTTTTTCTTTAACAATTTCTTTCTTCAATCTTTTTCCCCCTTCCTCTTTCGTTTTGGTATTCCTTTCTTCCTTCTCGCGATCCTTCATTTTTTTCCCATTCAATCCTTCTTCAATATCTTTTTGCTAACTTTCCCTTCTCTCTGTTTTTTTTTTAGTTCCTTCGTTTCATCATTACTTTATTCATTTCTGCCTCTCTTCATTTCTTCCAGCCTTCCTTTCTCTCTCTGTCTTCAAATGTTCCTTCTGGTATTTCTTTTGTCTTTCTTTCAGCCTGTCCTTTTTGTACCATTCCTTTTTGTCTTTCTTGCCTATTCTTCCTTTCTTTATTCAATCTTTCCTTTGATACTTCCCTTTTTATTCATTCTTACCTTCATTCTTTTTTTTTCCTTTGTGACTTCTGCCTCGTTTTTTTTCTTTTCTTTCTTCAATCTGTTCTTTTTTTACTCCTGTTTTTTTTTGTTTTCAGTCCTTGTACCATTGTTTCATTCTTTTCTTCCTTCACGCCTTTCCCCATCAAGTTCTTCCTACTTTCGTTC
>JADBJO010007409.1:22500-25000 GCA_016801955.1 Conus betulinus | reverse complement strand
GGTGTTTTTGGGTGTATGCATGCGAACGTTTGGAGTTGATTTTGGGCGTACGTAGGTATGTATAATGCAATTAGGCCTAGATAAAATAAATAATAATTAAAAAACAAAACACAAACAACACACACCCACAGACACACACCACACACACACACACACACACACACACACACACACACACACGCACACAAAAAAAAACCCCTCCACATAACTGAATCCAAAACTTTAAAAGGAACACTAAATACGCAACTACCACCAAGAAGGGGGGGAAAATAAACATAGACGTTAAAGTAAATGTCCAGCTGGCTCTTAAACAGTCCTTGAACAACTTCCAAAATGTTTGATTCGTTGGAGATGACGGTCTTCAAAGGCTGATATCGACGGTTCAGTGTTCAACAACCAAGCAGGCAAGTAGGGTTTTCATTCTATCGCAAAAAAAAGTAGATGGAACGGAGTGATTTGCTGGCCACAAATACAAGTTACGTGTTTACAGAATCTGGTTTTAAAGGCATCAAGCCTCAATCTAAAAATAAAACTTTTTTAATATCCACTCTTGGTAGAGATTCTTGATACCTGTTTTATTGTCTGATATCTTGTTAGATAATATCCCCTTTTTCTTTCTGGTGCCTCTTCCTTTATTTGAAATAGAGTTCCAGGATACGTCTTTTAAAAGACTATAACTCTCATGTAAGGATAAAGGAATTGCATACCTTTGTTAAATCAGTTTCAGTGATAGCAGCCTTTTTGGCTAATTGGTCTACCCTTTCATTCGCAGATGATCCACAGTGTGATGGAAACCCACCAAAAATCGACATAGGAACCACGTAAATGCAAAAAGGTGGGGATGGGGTGGTGGATTGATAGAAAGTGGGTTCTCCAGCTGCAGGAAGCAGGTTTATTCTCTAATGGAGGATGTTGTGTAAACACAGGAAGACAACGTCGGTCCTCCCCTTCCTTCTCTCCCACCCCTGTTCCCCTTTTCCCCTGCACTCCCTAAGAGATAGAGAGACGTAATGCAGAGAGGAAATGAATTAGAGTGAGAGACGAGAGAGATGAGAGGAGCTCTCACACAGAGAGGGATTCGAAAAGAGAGGGAGAGTGAGAGGAGTGTTGTGGGTGGTCTGTGTGTGTGTTGTGTGTGTGTTGTAAGTGGGCGAGGGGAGGAGATGGAGAAGAGAGAGAGAGAGGAGAGAGAGAGGGAGAGAGAGAGAGATAGAGGAGAGGAGAGAGAGGAGAGGGAGACAGGCAGGAAGCAGGTTTTCTCTAGGTTGCAAACTGATAGCAAAAGGAAGACACGTTTCGTCAGGACGGAGCACCTAAAACGGGGTCCAGACAAAAGTTGAAGCATTTGGAACAGACAGTCCTTTCCTTGCAAACTGTAGCAAACTTTCAAGAGAGAGAGAGAGATGGAGAGAGGAGACTGAGAGATCTGAGAGCACATTGCAAACTGATAGCAAACTTTCGTCAGGGACGGAGCACATAAAACGGGGTCCAGACAAACGTGAAGCATTTGGAACAGACAGTCCTTTCTTCCGTGTCCTTCCAAAGTACTGAGAAGATGGACAGAGGAGACTGTTGATCTGATGCACATTCAAAACGACTCTCTCTCTCTCTCTTCTCTCTCTCTCTCTCTCTCTCTCTCTCTCTCTGTGTCTTGTCTCTGTCTGTCTGTCTGTCCCTCTGACTGTCTGCCTGTTTGTCTTAATGTTTTCTCTCCCTCCTCCCTACCTGCTCCCTCCCCCCCCCCCCCCCTTTTCTCTATCTCTCATCTGTATTTTCTTCTGTTAGTTTACAAAATTCTGGATTGTGCGTGTGTGTGTGTGTGTGTATGTGTGTGTGTGTGTGTGTATGTGTGTGTGTGTGTGTGTGTGTGTGTGTGTGTGTGTGTGTGTGTGTGTGTGTGTGTGTGTGTGTGTGCGTGCGCGCGCGCGTGCGCGCACGTGCGAGTGCGCACGCATGAGCGTGTGTGTGTGTGTGCGTGTGTGTGTGTGTGTGTGTGTGTGTGTGTGTGTGTGTGTGTGTGTGTGTGCGTGTGTGTATGTGTGTGTGTGTGTGCGTGTGTGTGGTGTGTGTGTTGTGTGTGGTGTGTGTGTGTGTGTGTGTGTGTGTGTGTGTGTGTGTGTGTGTGTGTGTGTGGTGTTTGTGTGTGTGTGTGTGTATGTGTGTGTGTGCGTGCGTGCGTGCGTGCGTGCGTGCGTGCGTGTGTGTGTGTGTGTGTGTGTGTGTGTGTGTGTGTGTGTGTGGTGTGTGTGTCTATTCTTTTGTTGTGGCTGCAAAATTAAGATGTGTTTTTCATGCCTACGAAGTGAGAGGGAATGAGGATGGGGATGCATTTCTTTTTTAATCCTCTTTCTTCTCTCTTTCCCCCTTCAACCTCCACTTTTTTTTACTTCTTTTCATTTGCATTGTTTTTATTGTTCTCTCTTTCTTTATTTTTCTCTCTTTCTTTTTTTTTTTTCCTTTTGACAGTGGGGCTTCCATCCTCCCCGATTTCCCCCCCAAC
>JADBJO010007409.1:10000-15000 GCA_016801955.1 Conus betulinus | reverse complement strand
AAAAATAAAAAAAAACAAATATCTTACAAAACTAACACAATGCGTTTCGACCTATTGAATCTCCTTCAAGCAGGACTGTCAGAGGTTCACCTCGTCAAGGGCACAGCACAATGGAATACGGTGCCCACCTCACTCCTTCCGCCGCCTGTATGCTTCCCTGAAGCGGATCAGGTACCCATTTACCGGCTGGTGGGACAGAAAGGTCTCTCAAACAGAAACCAAAAATATCCGACCCCACGTGTGGTTCGAACTCTCGATCGTCAGCTGCCCAGGGGAACACTCTAACCACTGGACCACGTGCTCTTCTTATTTTGAATAATGCAAATGTATCAGACGACAAGGGTGAAGGGTCATTGCTTCCATTTCTGTCCTCGTTGGAGACATGTTTTGAACTGAAGTGCGCCGAGCAGCGTGCGCGTGCTTGTTAATATCCCCGTGTATGAGACTTCCTGAATATAATGCTTTTATTGTGTTCATTATTATTATTATTATTGTTGTTGTTGTTGCTATTATCATTATTATTATTGTTATTACCATTATCATTGTAATTGTCGTTATTATTATTGATATCATTATTATCGTTATTATTATCAGTAGCAGTAGTAGTAGTAGCAGCAGCAGTACTAATAGTAGCAGTAGTAGTAATAGTAGCAGTAGTGGTGGAGCTATTATTGTTATCTATTATAAAAATGGCCATAATCATTATTCTGATCATTATTGTTGTAGTTATTATTATCATACCGTTAGCACATTTTGAAGGGGTTGTATAGCGGGTGTTGATTTCTTACGTGACGTGCATACTATCCTGAGTGAGTTGGCCAGTACTAAGGCGAGCTGTTTGAATCAAGGGAGTGAATCCGAAAGGTTTAATTCAGTCAGAACGTTGGTCGCACATACCACTGCATGAAGATAGGACGCGACAGAAACGTGGAGATATGATGTAAGTATGCCATAGAGACAAACTACCTCTCTCTGTCTGTCTGTCTCTTTTTCTTTTCTTCTTTTCTTTTTTCTTCTTCTTCTTCTTCTTCTTCCCCCCCCCCCCCCCCCCCCCCCCCCCCCCCCCCTAATCTCAATCAACCTTTTTCATTCCCATAACCCATTGTCTGTCTTCTGTTTACCGCTTTTTTCATTCCCTCTATCTGTCGCTCTCTCTGTCTGTCTGTCTCTGTCTGTCTGTCTGTCTGTCTGTCTGTCTGTCTCTCTCTCTCTCTCTCTCTCTCTGTCTCTCTCTCTCTCTCTCTCTCACTCGTCTCTCTCTCTCTCTCTCTCTCTCCTACCCCCTATTAGCGAGACTAAAACGACAATCAGGTGCGTTCATAACCGGAGGAAAGTACGGTGAACCTAAAAAAAAAAAAAAAAAAAAAAAAAAAAAAAGTAATTCTGTTACAGACAAGACACTCCCCCCACACACACCCCCCCCCCCCCACACACATGTCCCATCCCATCCCTGCCCCCCCTCCCCCCGCCCCGTCCTCCCTGCCCCCCCCCCCTTCCCTTCCCCTCTCCTCCCTGCCTCCCTCCCCGTCCTGGAAGCAAAAATGGAAAAAAAAAAAAAAAAACACCATTAAAAGGTTCAGGTCGTCCCCACCCGATCATCCAGAGATAACTACAGGACTGATTAAACCCCTCTCATCTGCCGGCAGCAATCCAACGGAACGAACGACGAAAGATTCCTGACCCCCCACCCCCACCCCCTCGCCTCCCCCCCACCCCCACTCATATCAGGAGGCCCTGAGCGCCAGTGCCCTCAAACAAAAAAAAAGAAGGTCCGTCCACCGTCTTGACATCTGCAATATTAGCCAACTATTTCTTAGGATCGTACCCTATGGCGCTTCCCACCTCCCCACCTGCCCCCCTCCCCCCCTCCCCCCCCCCGCCTCCCCCACTCCCTAAAATCAATTGCGAGGACAATGAAACGAGATGAATTGCAAATGAAATCTTTTATTGCCTCTTCCATCTTGCGGAGGGCCGCCTGAATCAAAAATTCAATAAGAGACCCTAAAACCAATTTGCACAAATCATTTACCAGTCTCTACCCTCCTCCTCTTCCTCTCCCTTCCTTACCCCCCCCCCCCCCCCCCCATACACACACCCTTCCTCCTCTCCTCCTCCTCCTTCTCTGCCCGGTCCTGCATTTTCTCCCGCGGCGAGGTGGGAAAAAGGGTCGATGGCTTCGCTCCCTCGCGGATGAGCACAGCAACTGCGTTTCCGCTTCCTCCGGAGTGGCCTTGCACAACGGCGGAAAGTTCTCTCCCTTTCGGTTGTGATGTAATCTCCCTGTCCCTTTTCTCTGGACAGCAAAAAGTGATTTGACGGCAACATCATAGGAGCCAATATAGACTGAACTGCGTCGATCCGCGTTTCCACGCCTGTCCCTTTCCAACCGAGCGTAACATTCTATCTGGGGGGGCGATTTTCCTGGAGAGAGAGAGAGAGCATCCGAGCAAGAATAGAGATCTGTGAAGTAAGATCTGGGAGAAGAACGACACCAGCAGAAAAAAGGGGTAAACTCGTTGGCATCCAAATGTACTGGTCTTTCTCTGTTTGGCACAGTCTGTCTGTCTGTCTGTCTGTCTGTCTGTCTGTCTCCTCATGTCCCCACCCCCACCTCCGTGCCCCCCCCCCCCCCCCCCCTACTCTCTGTTACCCCCATCCCCACCCTCCCCATTCCGTACGCTTCCAGTCTCACCTCGTCCTATCTTCCGCCGCTTCCCCCCCCCCCCCCCCCCCCCCCCCCGGGTCATTTTACGTAAAAGCATTTCTATCTCTATATAATTCCCTGTCTCATTTGTGAGCCATATTCCTCTCTCTCTCTCTCTCTCTCTCTCTCTCTCTCTCTCTCTCTCTCTCTCTCTCTCTCTCTCTCTCTGCCATTTCTCCTCCCCCTCTCTTCCATCTTCCTCTCCCTGTACTCCCCCTCCATCCTTCCCTCCCCACCTCTCTCTGTGTCTCTCTATCTCTCCTCACCCCCACCTCTCCCTGTCTCGCCCATCCATCTCTCTCTCTCTCTCTCTCTCTCTCTCTCTCTCTCTCTCTCTCTCTCTTCATATTTATCTCGATTCTCCACCCTGCACTTTGCCAGGTCAAAAAGATCGTTAGCTGTAATTCTTCCCCCCGAATGGAAGCTCCATCCCTCACCCACAGACGCTGCAGGCGAAGATGATAAAGGTGGCTACTTAAAAAGGGGGCAGATAAAACTAGTATTTTTTTTCATGTTATGAAGACACTTCGTGAACTCGTCGTTTATGCACTAGCTGCTCAGATCGTGAACCAACCAGCCAGCCAGCCAGCCAGCCAGACATGCATACGTGACATTCATCTATTTACACACACACACACACACACACACACACACACACACACACACACACACACGCACGCACACGCACACACACACACACACAACACACACACGCACGCACAATATACATATTTACAGAGAGAGAGATACAGAGAGAGAGAGAGAGAGATAGAGAGAGAGAGAGAGAGAGAGAGAGAGAGAGAGAGAGAGAGAAAAAGAGAGAGCAAATAACCTGGATATTGTTAAGTTTTGGACTGATAAAGCTTATCGATCGTGTGCCACAATCTCTCCATTTTTTGCTTTAGATCGTGCGTGTTGTGTAGAGTTTTACTGTATAAAATAACTATACAAAAAAAAAAACAACAAAAAAAACCCCACAACTTTACGCATCTGTGAGAATATTTGTAAAATTCCCTGAACAGCACCGCAGGTGCTTGTATCTGTCAGGCTGGCCAAAAACAACAACAACAGCAACAAGGATATATTATCAAAGGAAGTGTATACTGCAGCCCAGTAATGCAGTCTCAGAGCAGCATGAAGTTTCACAGTATCATCTTGATCATCCTACTCCTCACAGATCATCCTGTAAACCTGTTTCAGATTCTGTGGCTTTTCTTGCTCTACTCTTCTGGTGACCTCATTTTTATTTCCTCTCCATTTCCGTGGCCTTGGTGAGTTCGTATTAAACTCGTCGGTATCGAAATTTAAGTGACCTTCCACCACAAAATGAGTCGCTTGTCAAAGTTAAGCGTTTTCTAAAATATACATATCTTCTAACAGCATTGTTTCTGCTCTTTTCAATGGTGAAAACTATTTTAAATCAGGCTTTCAGTTTTCAAGATACAGTGTTTTGATGCAGCAACCCTCTGAGAAGCGCTTTTGAGAAAATGAGCAAAAACAGATGCACACATTCAGCATAATATTAACATCGGTACAACCAAAATGGCAAAATGTTGGGGGTGAATCCCTGTCAGGTGGGTGAAGTGTCCTCGCTCGCCGGTTCCAGTCGTTTGCGAACGAAAAAGAAAAATCGACCCGCAAATACTAACCCTACTTAACAACCCCTGAAAGAAGGAGCAAATCGTGTTACTAATGGGCTCTATCACCAAGGGAAGTAAATCGGAACGTCAGGACAGAAATAAAAAGTTCCCCCCACGGCGGGAAGCTAAGAAGCAAGGTCAGGGTCATTCTCAACTTTCATTGGTAGCCAGGCGCTATTTTCAGTGTAGTCACAAGATGGCGCCAAATTTAGACTCAACCCGGACGATTCTCGACGGTACTGCTTGGGAGCGCTCACTCTGTTTTAAGTACTGATTAAATTTTCATTTGATAATTTACTATTTACCTAATTCTGTGTAACGGTATTCACGTTGATTTCTGTAGAGAAAAAAAAACGTGCCACTCAGTTCTAAACTAAGTCGTAATTGCTTTGACGTCAAAGAAGTACAGTTAAACGGTTCGTGCCGATTAGAAACAATGGCTCTCTTTCGCTATACCACAACGGTTCAGCTGTTGTCCAAGAATCTCGCTGAGACACACACACACACACACACACACACACACACACACACACACACACACACACAGGACACACAACCACAGAGAGAGAGAGAGAGAGAGAGAGAGGAGAGAGAGAGAGAGAGAGAGAGACAGACAGAGAAAGAGACACAGACAGAGAAAGGGAGAGAGAGAGAGA
>JADBJO010007408.1:75345-100345 GCA_016801955.1 Conus betulinus | reverse complement strand
AGTTGAACGATAACGACAACGACGACGATGATGGTAATACTAATAGTAATGATGAAGATGATAATAACAGTTGAACGATAACGACAACGACAACGACGACGATGATGGTAATACTAATAGCAATGATGAAGATGATATTAACAGTTGAACGATAACGACAACGACAACGACGACGATGATGGTAATACTCATAGTAATGATAAAGATGATATTAACAGTTGAACGATAACAACAACAACAACGACGCGACGATAACGGTAATACTAATAGTAATGATAACGTAGAAATGTATGCAGTGCAGTGATATACACAATAGGTTATATGGCACATAGCGTATAACGAATACGAAGAATAACAACGGAAATATATCAATAATCCTAATACATTCAAAAGCAAAATTGACAGAAATAAAGGGGGAAAATGGACACCAACACGCAGGGCAGGCACACACACCGAGAGCATAAAACCTCAGGAGCGCAATTTGCGTGGCCGTGCGCACCACGAGGCTGCCAACTAAAGTAGGGAACTAGCACTGGTACACTATGTTTACGGTTGAGAGAGAGAGAGAGGGAGAGAGAGAGAGAGACGAACGAGGAGAGAGAGCGAGAGAGAGAGAGAGGCGAAGCGGGAAAAGAGACGGGATGAGGGAGAGAAAGGAGGGGGGAAGGGGAGGGATGGAGGAGCGAGAGGAGGGGGCGGAGGCAGAAGAGACCGAGAGAGATTAAAAAAAAAAAACGTGAGAACACGAGGAGAGAGGGAAGAGGGAAAGAGAGGAGGAGAGAGAGAGGGCGGGTAGAGAGAGACGGAGGGGGCGGCGAGAGAGCGAGGAGGAGGGAGAGAGGGAGGAGACTAGAGAGAAGAGAGAGGGAGAATGAGAGAGAGACTGAGGAGGGGAGAGGGGGGGGCGGGAGTGTGGAGAGAGGAGAGAGAGAGAGCGGAAGGCGAGGTGATGGAGAGAGGCGAGCGAGAGAGAGAGAGCGAGGAGAGATGAGATGAGAGAGAGGTTTTTTTTTTTTTTCGCGAGAGAGAGGAGAGGATAAAGAGTTTTTTGAGAGGAGTGAGAGAGAGAAGACAGTAGAGAGACTAGAGCGAGAAGGTGAAGAAGAGAGAGAGGTAGGGAGGGAGAGGAGAGAGGAGGGGAGAGAGAAGAGAGTGAGGAGAGAGAAGAGAGCGAGAGAGAGAGAGAGAGAGAGAGAGAGAGGAGAGAGCGCAGATTGAGAGCGGCATAGACTTTTTTTTTTGTCCTCTTCACCTCGCAGGACAATAGGCGTGATCGATTTGTTCTTTTTTTTTTTTTTTTGCGTTCGATATGAGACTCGTTTTGAGCGCTATGTTAGAGAGAAGAAATAGATTGGAGAGAGAGAGAGGAGAGTGAGACGAGAGAGAGAGGAGGGCGAGAGTAGAGAGAGAGAGAGAGAGAGAGACTCGCGCACACAAACACGCATTACACACATCGCGTGAATGCGCGTGCACCACAAGCGCGCGCGCACACCACACACACACCCACACACAAACACACACACACACACACACCACACACACCCACACACACACACGCACACACACACACAATATTACACGTCACACATACACACACACACACACACACACACACACACACACACACACCACACACACACACACACACACACACACAATGTGCCCATGCAGTCGTGATGCATACAAAAGAAAATGTATGTGCGCACTCGCACGCATATGCCATAACAAAAAGGTATAGCTCATTGGCACTCAAGCAAAGAGTGCAAGTGACAGACAGCAATTTTAGCGTTTTGCAGATGGAATTGTGCCACTCTTTCCAACAGCTACCTCCCCAGCGCCAACTGTAAAGTCAGAAAGGAAGGGGCACCGCGTGCTTTGACTTGAAGGGGGTTATGAGTTCCAGAGTGTCGCTACAAAATGAAAGAAGGCCCCAGGTCCATGTTGCTTTCGCTTATAAGAGCGGATTCGGAACAAAGTAGGCATTCGAAAAATGAGGTTAGATGAACGAGGGGAACAGACAATGATGTGTATATTTGGAAGAGTTCAGTAAAAATGGGGCAGTTACTTCACGTGCGATGGTCTCTTAGCATCGAGAGCAGGTTTGTATGTAATTGTGTGCTACGTGCGATGATCTCTTAACATAGAGAGTAGGTTTCTATGTCATTGTGTGCTCGAGTTAGAGCCTGTAAGATGGCCTCAGAGTGCAAATGAATCAAGTTTGAGCTTTTGAGACATAGTCATCCTTCATTTCTGTTCTCACTATTCATTATAATATACTATGAAAAAGATTTATATTTGCACGTGCGCGCGGTGTGTGTGTGTGTGTGTGTGTGTGTGTGAGAGAGAGAGAGAGAGAGAGAGAGAGGGAGAAGAGAGAGAGAGAGAGAGAGGTGAGAGAGTGAGAGATGTGTGTGTGAATGCGCACACGCATGCGCGCGTGCGGGTGCACGTGTGTATATGTATGTATGCATGTATGTATGTATGTATGCATGCACGTATGAACGTATGTATGTATGTATGTATGTATGTGTATGTATGTATGTATGTATGTATGCATGTGTGTGTATCTGTATGTCTGTGTGTACGCGTGCGTGCGCGCGCGAGCGCGTATGTGTGTACATATGTGTGTTGTGTTTTTGTGTGTGTGTGTGTATGTGTGTGTGTGTGTGTGTGTGTGTGTGTGTGTGTGTATTTGTGTGTGTGTGTGTGTGTGTCTGTGCGCGCGCGTGTGTGTGTGTGTGTGTGTGTGTGAGTGTGTGTGTGTGATATCCAAAACTACCTTTTGATACGCATGTCCTACGGTCACTTTCTGGGAATACTGTCTGCAATTTTGACGAACCGTTTTCTCAACAGTTGTTTCTGGAGAGGGTTGTCTCCTTCCACAGACCGATCGGTCTGCCTCTGTTTTGGTGCCATTCCAAAGCTGTTAGTTGTTTGTCTGATTCTAAAGCCGTTAGTTGTTTGTCTGATTCCAAAGCCGTTAGCTGTTTGTCTGATTCCAAAGCCGTTAGTTGTTTGATTCCAAGGCTATTAGTTGTTTGTCTGATTCCAAATCCGTTAGTTGTTTGTCTGATTCCAAAGCTGTTAGTTGTTTGATTCCAAAGCTGTTATTGTTTGTCTGATTCCAAAGCCGTTAGTTGTTTGATTCCAAAGCCGTTAGTTGTTTGTCTGATTCCAAATCGTTAGTTGTTTGTCTGATTCCAAATCCGTTAGTTGTTGTCTGATTCCAAATCCGTTAGTTGTTTGTCTGATTCCAAAGCTGTTAGTTGTTTGTCTGATTCCAAAGCCGTTAGTTGTTTGTCTGATTCCAAAGCCGTTAGTTGTTTGATTCCAAAGCCGTTAGTTGTCTGATTCCAAAGCTGTTAGTTGTTTGATTCCAAAGCCGTTAGTTGTTTGTCTGATTCCAAAGCCGTTAGTTGTTTGATTCCAAAGCTGTTAGTTGTTTGATTCCAAAGCTGTTAGTTGTTTGATTCCAAAGCTGTTAGTTGTTTGTCTGATTCCAAAGCCGTTAGTTGTCTGATTCCAAAGCTGTTAGTTGTTTGATTCCAAAGCCGTTAGTTGTCTGATTCCAAAGCCGTTAGTTATTTACCTGATTCCAAATCCGTTAGTTGTTTAGCTGATTCCAAAGCTGTTAGTTGTTTGATTCCAAAGCCGTTAGTTGTAAATCCGTTAGTTGTTTAGCTGATTCCAAAGCTGTTAGTTGTTTGATTCCAAAGCCGTTAGTTGTCTGATTCCAAAGCCGTTAGTTATTTACCTGATTCCAAATCCGTTAGTTGTTTAGCTGATTCCAAAGCCGTTAGTTGTCTGATTCCAAAGCCGTTAGTTGTTTGATTCCAAAGCGTTAGTTGTTTGTCTGATTTCAGAGCTGTTCGTAGTTTTCTTATTTCAGTGTTTTTTTTTTTCGTTGCTTGTCTAATTTTAAAGTTGTTCGTGGTTCGAAAAGAGGACACAATTTACGTCAAAATGAGGTTTGAGGGAAGAAGTGAGGTCGTTAGAATGATGGCATCAGGCTCGCTTCTTGATAGGTTTAACACCTTGGATTCTTCCTGTTCTACGTTTTTCACATCTTCTTCATCTTCTTCTTTATCTTCT
The DNA here is from genome assembly GCA_016801955.1 of Conus betulinus. Taxonomy (NCBI): domain Eukaryota; kingdom Metazoa; phylum Mollusca; class Gastropoda; order Neogastropoda; family Conidae; genus Conus; species Conus betulinus. The sequence continues at coordinate 96,253 of JADBJO010007408.1, read as the reverse complement.
ACTTCTTCTTCTTCTCACCCTCCTCCCACCCCTCCTCCTCCTCCTTCTTCTTCTTCTTTAGGTGTGTGTGTGTGTGTGTGTGTGTGTGTGTGTGTGTGTGTGTGTGTGTGTGTGTGTGTGTGTGTGTGTGTGTGTGTGTGTGTGTGTGTGTGTGTGTGTGTGTGTGTGTGTGTGTGTGTGTGTGTGTGTGTGAGAGAGAGAGAGGGAGAGAGAGAGAGAGAGAGAGAGAGAGAGAGTGTGTGTGTGTGTGTGTGTGTGTGCGTGTGAGTGTGTGTGTGTGTGTGTGTGTGTGTGTGTGTGTGTGTGTGTGTGTGTGTGGTGTGTGTGTGACGCATATTTTTCACACTTGGGACCTCTACTAGAAGTTACAACACACTGTCTGTATTCATTTCAGCATGCAAAAGCTCCAGACAACCAAGGCTTGCAGAGAATCCAGTGTTTACTGCACAAGGAATAAATATCTAGGGAACATTCGTGAATTCCTAGATCATTTCCAGGAGTTAGTGAAATAGTGGTGTTATGGTTTTATTGTTGTTGTTGTTGTTGTTGTTGTTGTCGTCGTTGTTGTTCTTGTTGCATCTTTTTTTTAAGAGTAAACAAGAAAGGCTAGTTTTGAAGACATGTCATTTTTGCTCCCACGGTGAAAATAATGGTGCTAGCATCTTTCGCCCATGCAGACAGAAGGAACGCAGAACAAACTAGAAGTGTACCGTGGGATGCGTAGATGTCTGTCAAGATGGAACGGATGTTAGATCCGCCACTTGATCCGGATTCATGAAACGGATCTGAACCAGAACAAGTGTTGATCCTTTGGTTACATTCTATCTTTTGTCCAAGTTCGTTTCCATTCGTTCGTTAGTTTGAGCATAATCTTACTGACAGACAGACAAACAACTAACAGACGCGGGTGAAAACGTCACTCGCCTCATGAGGGTATCAAGCCCATTTCCCCAATCAAGGAGGTTCCTTTGTCTGTGTTTGGAGCATGTACACAGAAACAATATAAACGCGAATTAACGTTTACGACACTGGCTTAGTCTTGCGATCGGAAATGTCACCACACAGAGCAGACAGACAAGCACTAACAAACGGGGTCCACAGGCGATACCTGTTTATGTCATCTGTAGTTTGAGAGAGAGAGAGAGAGAGAGAGAGAGAGAGAGAGAGAGAGAGAGAGAGAGAGAGAGAGAGAGAGAGACTTTGCTGAAAGTTTGTGAAAGTGTTCTGGGATCCATTTTCTTGCCAAGTGAAAAACAAAACCCGAACTGTTGGATGATGAACCAGATGAAATATGAAGGGTGATTGTGAGCCTATGTATTCCTGTTTAAATATAAGAAAACGTTAGCGATGAGAGATGTGTGGCTTTGAGCCCAGAAAGAGAAGAAAGAAGGACGAAAAGTAAAAGGAAAGTAAAGAAAAAACAAGATGTTATAGGACGTACTCCCAGTTTATCCTGAATACGCGTGAGATATTCCATACAGGGGAAAAAAAACCGTCTTGGGCTGGTGTAACCGTTAGTAGTGGCTATTCTGGTAAACATCGGCCATCATCTGTGACCTGTAATGAACATACTTAGAAAGTTTCAGAAAGATCAGCCAACTACTTTCTGAGATATTCCATAAGAAGAAAAACCGTTATGGGCCGTTATAGCTGTTAGTAGCAGCTATAAACGGTAAAGTAAAACATCGGGTTTCATCCGTGACCCATAATGAACATACCTACAAATTTTCAGAAAGATCGACAAAGTGCTTTCTGAGATATTCCATAATGAAGAAAAACAGTTTGGGCCGTTATAGCCATTAGTAACGGCTATAGCGGTAAACTTAAACATTGGGCATCATTCATAACCCATAGTGAACATACTTGCTAATTTTCACAAAGATCGGCCACTTACTTTCTGAGATATTTCCATAAAGAGGGAAAACTGTCACAGGCCGTTACAGCTGTTAGTAACGGTTATAACGGTAAACTACAACATCGAGCATCATCCGTGACCCATAGTGAACATCTGCTAATTTTCACAAAGATCGGCCAAGTGCTTTCGGAGATATTCCATGAAGAAGAAAAAACCGTTACAGACGTTACAGCGATTAGTAACGGCTGTAACGGTAAACTAAAACATCTCGCATTATTTCTGACCCATAATAAACATACCTACAAATTTTCAGAAAGATCGGCCAAGTACTTTCTGAGATATTCCATAAAGAAAAAAAAACCGTTACAGTCTGTTTACAGCCGTTAGTAACGGTCATAACGGTAAAGTAAAACATCGGGCGTCATCCGTGAGCCATAGTGAACATACCTGCCAATTTCACAAAGATCGGCCGACTACTTGCTGAGATATTCCATAAAGAAGAAAAACCGTTACAGGCCGTTATAGCCGTTAGTAACGGCTATAACGGTAAAATAACACATCGGGCATCATCTTTTGCCCATAGTGAAGATACCTACAAATTTTCAGAAAGATCGGCTCAGTAGTTTTGTCTGGAGCGAGTGGAACACATTTTGAGCACGGACGGACACACACACAGACACACACACACACACACACACACACACACACACACACACACACACACACACACACACACACACACACACACACACACAGAGAGAGCATTTCTTCGTTCATATTCTATAAGAACAGGGAGTACAAAAAAAAGAAAGGCTGATGAGAGAGAGAGAGAGAGAGAGAGAGAGAGAGAGAGAGAGAGAGAGAGAGAGAGAGAGAGAGAGAGAGAGAGAGAGAGAATGTAAGATTTTACAATGTAGTCTAGTTCAGTTTTTAGCAGGCATTATCGTGTTAGGTTTAAACGTGTCAACTGTTGGCAAACGGAATACGCTGTAATGGGTGATTCTGAGGCCGTGTACATCCTGTTAAAGATGGGGGGTTCGTTTTGAGATTCTGAAGGCTGTTTACCTATGTGAGACAATGTATTTTACAGACTGATTAGAGTGGAACCCTTTGAGGGGGTGTAAGTTCGTGAGCTATATAACTATGTCAGCAGTAGAAAATGGGTGACTGGTGAGGCCTGTTTCTTTTCTTTTTTTTTTTCATTTTTTTTTTTTTTCTTTTTCCTTTTTTTCATGTCTTTCTTTTTTGATGTGACTCAGGATGTGGATATGATTAACTTAGTTTTGGGTAAGACTTTCAGGTTCGGGGTTTGACTTGGTCAGGAAGTTGTCTTTTGTATTTCAGTTCATACATCGTTCCGTTTTCATCTCGCTTGCATTGCAACTCTAACGTGGCCTTCGTAATCGTCTAGGCTACAAACAGCTTGACCTTAGGGATTGCGACTGTGTGAGGCGAGGTATTCTCTGTGGTGAAATGGTTGAGTAGTGAGGATGTGTGGCACTGGAAGGCGATTGATTCTAAGCTGAAAATTGATACGTAGTTAGGGATGCATGGCTCCGTGAGGCAGTGCCTCCCTGCGGAAAAGAAGAGGGAGCGGGAGGAGGGGGAATAAGGAAGGATTTCGGGTCTGTGAGTCAGTGAGTTCCCTCAATGTACTGAAAAGGGGAAAATGGGGACGGATAAACGGCCATGTTGAAAGACTTGAGTGGTGAGGGACGTACGATGCTGTCAGGTAATGTACTCCCAACCTGGGCAAGGGCAAGGAAGGTGAGGGACACATGGTTCTGTGTGGCGATGTGGCGATGTCTTCTCTGTCTGAAAAGGACCAAGTGGTGAGGAATGTACGTGATGACAAATTTCACCAGTGTTTTCAAAATTAAAGATGACCTTTTTTCATTAAGACATTTTCATCGTTCACAATTGTTCCTTTGTACACTAATGAAAAATTGTATGAAATCATATTGTATGCAAACATTAAGGTACATTCAATAGAGATTAGACCCTTTACAATCACTGACAAGCAGAAATGCTGATGTAAATAATTAACTGCTTAATATAGAACCAAGACACACAACATATGGGTATGTGTTGCTGAGAATAGCTAAGTGTAGCTGAGAAAGGCTGTATGTGTTTATCATTATCATGAATCAAGTAAGTGACGCACCATTAAAAGCAGCAACAAAGCTGTCTGTCTTGTTTCAACGATAACAGGATTAAGAGGGCAATCATAACTCTGGACATGTCAAACATACTAGAGCGTCTTGTATGTTACGTCAAACTCTTGATGTCATGCTAGCCTCGGTCTTTTGATATGTAGGCAACTTGCGAGTCCTGAAACAAAAAAAAACAAATCTACTTGATTAAAAGTATGGGAACTAATTCCGCGACTTGGGTCTTTTACCCAGCAGAAGAGTAGAATGCAGGTGACCTTTGCTTAATGGACTAACCAGCGAGAGCAGGGCTGACAAAGACCAGGACACTTCAGACTGCTGTTATTAGAAGCAATATGAGGATGCATCAGTGGGAACGTTGAGGTACAGATGATGGAAAGTTGGAGGAAGAGAGGAGGAAAGGGGATGGTGGGGTGGGGGGTCTCGAGGTGATGGGGAGGCTGGTAAATCGATGGAAGGGCACTGGAGAAACAATCGGTCATGAAGGAGAGAGGGTAATATAATGGGAAGTTGGCTGGAGACGGAAAGGGTTGTCAGTGTGACAGATGTGCAGTCATTTAACCGTCGCCAGGAAATCACCAAGTCCTCTACCCAGACTGTACCTCCACCCCCTACCCCGGCCCTACCCCGGCCCCTCCCACCCCACCCCGCCGTCGTCCTCTCGTCTGTCCATTCTTCCCCGTACCTCCTCAGACACTGTAGTCTGACCCATAGTCTCTGATCAGATGCTAAAACGGGTTTGCCAAGAGCGGTCCAGCCAGAGTTTTCCATACTGATTGAGTAGGGATAACTATCTTTCTGTCTTTCTTTTCGGCTGTCCTGTCTACCGTACTCTGTGTCAAAATGTTCAAAGCCGCCCACTCCGCACACCTCCTTCCCCTTATTCTCCCTCCCGTCCATCGCCTCTGCCACATCTCCCTCTTTTTGTTCTTTTTCCATTTAACATGACTATAATGATAACATAGCATTAATAAATCCCATTGCCAAAGGTTCTAGGCGCTGATAAAGAACAACATATGCGCAAACATTTCACGTCAATAAACTTTATACAAACACCTACACACACACACACACACACACACACACACACACACACACACACACACACACACACACACACACACACACAAGCACCGCATGCACAAGGCATCAATCATATGGCAGGGAGGAAAAGGGGATCTTAAAAGTAATACTTATGGAATAGAAATGTTCTGAAGCTGACTTGATGGCAGCAAGAGAGCAAGAGTGTCTGATGTGCAATGGAAGAGAGTTCCAGAGCTGCAAGGCATAGCGTGAGAAAGAACGGTAACATGACTTTTACGTTTGTAACGTCCCTGGCGAAGCAGACGGGAATCGGAAGAAGAGCGGAAAGTGCGAGATGGAATGTAAAGACTAACAAGTTCAGACAGATAAAAAGATGCTGATCCAGTAATTATACTGAAACGTGCACATGCAACTTTGCCCTTAATTCGTTCTGAAATAGCTGCCAGTGGAGTTTCTTTAAGAGAAGAGTGCATGGCTGTCGACAGTATGACCTAAAAATAAGACGAGCAGCAGAATTTTGAAGCTTTTGTAAAGGTTGAAGTGTATTTTCGGGACAGCCAGAGAGTAAAACATCACAGTTGTCAATTCGTTGTTTTCGTGGCATCTTCTATCAAAAAATCTTCTGATGGAGCTGATTCTTCTCAGTCCAGAGTGACAAGTCTGGCAGCTTTCAGTAAGATGTTGTTTCATGGAAAGATCTGAATCCATTACAAACCCAAGATTCCTAGCCTTGCTTGAAAACGTAACTGAACTAGAGCAAACAGCGAAGAAGGCAGAGAACAATCAGAAGTAACAGAGCCAGAAAACATAAGAGCTTCAGAGCTTCAGTCGTATCATCATTTAATGTAAGCATATTTTCTGTTATCCAAGTTTTGATGTCAGCAGCGCATGCTTGAAGAGTGTGTGTCAGAAGCGGGAATGTCTGTTGGTTTGCATGACTGATGAAGCTGGGTATTGTCTGCAGAGAGATGGTGATCGACGGCATGCTGTTGGATTACAGCAGACAGAGGGTTGTGTACAGAACAAAACTAGGCCTAAAACTGAGCCTTGTGGCACACCAAAAGCAAGGGAAGAAGATGCTGAAGAAAAACCATTCACAGAGACATACTGACTGCGATCCTCAAAATAGGAACGAAACTAGCTGAGTGCAACAGAACGAAGTTCAAAGATGTGTTCAAGACGGGACAAGAGAATTCTGTATCAATAGTGTCAAAAGCTGCCGACAGATCGAGAAGGAGAAGAATGAACGTTTTGTTGTCATCCATAGCAGACAAAATATCATAGACGACACGAAGTAAAACTTTCAGTACTGTGTTCAGCCCTGTGAGCTGACTGCAGTGGATTGTACAAGTTGTTTTGATGAAGATGGGACAAAGGCTGTGACAGCACCATTTTCTCCAGCATTTTAGAAAGGAATGGGAGGTTTGAGACTAGTCTGTAGTTTTTCAATTGGCCTTTAACAAGTAAAGGTTTCTTTAAAAGAGGTTTTACGACCGCTTTTTGAGATCTCTTGGAACACTACCAGGAAGAAGAGAGGAATTAATGATGTTTGTAATAACAGGCAGGGCAGAGTCAAGATCGTCATAAAGAAGTTTAGTGGGAATGGGATCGGGCTCACAAGATTTTGGGACAGTGTTTTTGAGTACGTCACGTATGAATGATTCTGAAACAGGAGTAAACGAATCCAGAAAAGAACCTGAATATGGTGTGACAGGGTGTTGCAAAGTTAGTTCAGTCTGAGGGAAGCTGTCTCTGATGTATAGAATTTTCTCAGAGAAAAAGTTGGAGAAGGTGCCCGGGAAGACGCTCAGTCATGGCTAGATGGCAATGGCGACGGTTTTTTTTTTTTCATTTTTTTTTCTTTACCCATTAACGAGTTGAAATTTCGACAAATGTCTTTACAAGTTTTAGAAGCGATCAAAGCTAAGTGCATTTTCGTTATTTGTTTCATGTTTGTTGCACCTGAAGAAGACCTGGGAGGTTGGGGCGCGTTGTGGTTTGTCTCTTGTGACTCGTTTGTCCACGTTTCTCTGGGCGGTTCGCTGACATTTATTTAAGTTTTAGAGGCCAAAATTAACGCAGAACAAATATGCAATCTTTGCGCCATCAACTAAATCCATGACTTTATGTTTCGCTGGTTCATAGATTTGTTGTGTACAAATCAAACCAGACTTAAGCCAGTGCCTCTCCGCCTGACGACACCCCTGCTTCAGTGAGCGAAACAGGTCAGCGAATCCACCGAACCATTGGTTAGGTTTCCTTTGGCGGACCACGCGTTGGTAGAGAGGCGCGTGCCTGTCCCGAATGGTATGCAGCGTGGCATTGTATTCAGATACAGAGCCATTTTGAGGTAGAGGGTTTGACAGATCTTGGTTTAAAAGCTTCCTTACCAATTTTGTTGATACAACGAAAAGAAATGGCCATGAGCTCAGCCTTTGGCTTTGGCACATTCAAAGAGTACAAAACAGCATGATGGTCAGACCTCAGATCGTTACGTACATAAAATGAACAATTTTTTTTGGTCATCAGGTGTGTAGAAAATGAATTCAAAAATGTGACCACGTTTATGAGTAGGGCCAGTAACTGACTGACAAAAAGAGAACATTTAAAACATAATCGCCTGACATTTTTTTCATTCACGTCATTAACATGGAAATTGAAATCATCAACAAAAAGAGTCTTCCCTTGAAGGGAGTCACAATTCTCCAGAAAAACTGGAAACTGATCAAAAAACATTGTATGGGTCAGTTTGTTCTTTTGACTCGGGGGAGGGGGTGGGGGGGGGGGGGGGGGGGGTGGTGGTGGTGGTCAGTAAACACAAGCTATTTTGAGTCAGACCTTATTCATAGTCAGAGAAAGAAAAGCAGCATCGAAATGCAGGATGGTTGAGAGGTGACTGTCTGAAAGTAGCATGTTTCATCAATGAGTCTTTGACATCAAGAACTATGCCGCTATCTCGACCAGTCACACCTAGCGAATCACGAGCAAAAGAACGCACGGAATACCCTTTAGGGCAAGTTCTTTCAGTTTAGCCCTCATCGTCTGCTGAGTACAACAACCATGTCTCGGAAATTAGCATAGCATCAACATCATTGTCAGTAATAAAAGTGTTAACCTCTGTATGTTTCCGAGACTGTGACATACCAAGAGCCTGAGCATTGAAAGAACATACCACAAGTTGTTTCTGCTGTTTACAATTAGACAAAAAGTCACCGGCAGGAATAGATTGCTGACTAATTTCAGAGAACTGACCAGCGGTGAGTTAACGGCCAGATGACTACTACTGACTAGCCTTGCACGACTGGCCAGTGGCGACTGGAAGACCATCAGATGGCTGAACACACGCAGGGCTGATGGTGGTTGAAGAGGGGGCAGACGCAGGGGAAACATCTTGCTGCAGAAAACCAGAAGACTGCACACGTGTCCCATGTCCCATTCCTCATGTCCCACACACAGCCGTGTCCAGATTTGCTCTGTGGTAGTCCCAGCACCATCGGGTAGTATATCAATATATCTAGTCGCCACAGGTCCACTCATATGTGGAAACTGCGCTGCTGGTGGCTGTTCGTGACTCTTTTTTTTCAAATAATGATGATGATGATCACACATTAGAATAATAATGACGACGACATTGACGACGATGGTGATAATAGTAATAGTAATGATAAAGCAGAAGCTTATATGGTGCCATATTCGCAGAAGGCTATCTGGCACATAGCGCATAACAAATTACAGAGAATAACAAAGGTGAAGAAGCAGCATACGAACGTGCATGAATCAACAGAATTGAAAGAAAATGATGAATGTAAGCTGACACAAACATGTAGGCCTACACACATACTGAGAACATCAAACCATACCCACACACACTGCGTAGGCACCACAAGGCTGTCACTACAGTGGGGAACCTGGCAAAGTACACTGTGCTATGGCTGTTTGTTTTCCACGTAGTTAGGAAGGAACATATACTGTTTATGAATGAGAGAGAGAGAGAGAGAGAGAGAGAGAGAGAGAGAGAGAGAGAGAGAGAGAGAGAGCTAACCTATGTGGGAGCAGGCACATGTGAGCACACGCTCGTGGGCGCGCGCACACACACACACTCACACACACACACGCGCGCGCACATGCACGCACGCACACACACACACACACACACACACACACACACACACACACACACACACACACACACACACACACACACACACACACACTCGCGCTCACTCACGCAAACAATCCCACGAACGGTCATGTGAGCAAATTCCCGTTTTCCCACAGAGAGAGAGAGAGAGAGAGAGAGAGAGAGAGAGAGAGAGAGAGAGAGAGAGAGAGAGAGAGAGAGAGAGAGAGAGAGAGAGTGTAAAAAAAAAAAAGGGGGGGGGGGGGGGCGAGCGAAGGAAAAGGAAGTGACCCACTGACACTGACATAATGATGTATTACTGTTGATAATTCTAGACTCTGCCGAGGAAAGTAATAGAAAACATTTTGCGACGATAAATCAAGTAAACTAAGCACAACAAATGCGGGAAGTGAAAATAAAAAGCAAACAAAAACAAATCAAGAAAAAAAAGAGCCAAGTTCGACCACCAGAAGTCTGCTAACCCAACCATTTGACGTTTCACACACAATCTGATCCCTAAATTTGAAAGCGTAAGCATGCAAGAAAGAGCCAATATTCCACTCGACCAAAACATAAATCCAACATGACTACTACACTCAAACACCACATGACAACCCCCCCCCCCCTCCCCTTTCCCCGCGCTCTCCCTCTTCCCCCCACCCGACTCCACCTCCACATATACATTAAAACAGAGATTTATCCACACTTGCAGTGTGTCTCTCTGTTTCTGTCTCTGTTTTTGCCAGTCTGTCTGTCTGTCTCTCTTCTCTCTTTCTGTCTGTCTGTCTGTCTGTCTGTCTGTCTGTCTGTCTGTCTGTCTCTCTCTCTCTCTCTCTCTCTCTCTCTCTGCTTCGTTCTTTCTTCCCCCCCCCCCCCTTCTCTCTCCCTCTCTGTCTTCCTTTGTTTTCAGCAGGAGACTAAACGCTGTGGTACAGGGGAGCCAAATTCAATGGAATAGAGTGAAGATGGACAGTGCCAGAGATTGTCCATAAGGAAATGAGCAACTCGTGCGATTGGAGTGAAGACAAATCTGAACGACTTATCTTTCGTGGATGCATGCTCCTATACATGTATTTGTTGTTCGCCCGCCGAGTCGACGAGGACTACTTTTATCAACATGGGGTTGAGGGGGTTGAGAGGATTTGTGGGTATGCGGATGGCTGATTAAGTCAATGCGTGCACGGAATGTGCGGTGACAGCTTGGACAGGGAATGTGGGAGACGTCCTCTTGATTGCTGGCGCGGGCTCTCCTTCCCTATGTCTGTTGCTGCGTTGTAAGTTTCCTCCTTTCTTCACATAACTGGCGCCTTTGTGGATACAGTAGCACCATCTAGCTCGATCCATAGCTGTTTGTTCCCATGTGTTAGTATTGATGTTAAACGGTTCCATGGATGTTTTGAGAGTGTCTTCGAAACATTTCTCCGTACCTCCATGGGAACGCACTCCTTGTTCACCGTAGAAGTCTCTTGGGTAGCCGATGGTGTGGCACGGGGGCTACATGACCTGCCATCGAAGTTGAGACAACAGGATGGCGTGGATTCTGTACAGCCCGGCTTGTCAAGCATCTCTGTGTCTGGGATTTTGTCTTTCCATTTTATGTTGAACGATGGTCTCTGTTCTGTTTCATGCTTAACAGTCTTATGTTTAACAATGTTCTGAAGCAGGCTGCGTGGAAGTGATTCGGCTTATTGGCATGCCGTTGGTACCACGTTTCACATGCATCTAGGAGTGTGGGGAGAGCAACCGCTCTCTTCACCTTCAGTGGGGTCTTTAGACTGATGCCTGTTCTGTTCCAAGCATTGGTGCGTAGTCTGCCCAAGCAGTGATATCAGAACTAAATACAGATGAACGTCTTTGACACTGGCTTAGCCTTTCCATCCCAAGCATCCATCGCCACACAGAGCAGACAGTGAACTCAAACAGACAGGCCTACAGGCGATATTAGTTTACAGCATCTTTTGTTAGAGAGAGAGAGAGAGAGAGAGAGAGAGAGAGAGAGAGAGAGAGAGAGAGAGAGAGAGAGAAAGAAAGAGAAAGAGGTGTCTATGACGATCATCTGCTGATTTAAGACCATTGCACGAGAGAGAGAGAGAGAGAGAGAGAGAGAGAGAGAGAGAGAGAGAGAGAGAGAGAGAGAGAGAGAGAGATGGCTCAAAACGTTCAGGGATCCATTTAATTGTCGAGTGAAAAACAAAGCCCAAAGTGTTGCAGGTGAACTGGATGAAGTATGAAGGGTGATTGTTAGCCTGTGTATAATCTGTTGAAAAGAAAATATTCGTGGTGAGTGATATGTGGCTTGGGCGCTGAAAGTACAGAAAGAAAGATGAAAAGCAAAAGTAAAGTAAAAGAAGAAAGAAAGAAAGACTGAGAGAGAGAGAGAGAGAGAGAGAGAGAGAGAGAGAGAGAGAGAGAGAGAGAGAGAGAGAGAGAGAGATGGTTCAACGTTTTTTTTTTTAACAGGCATTATCGTGTTAGGTTTAAAACGCAAGCGTCAACTGCTGGCAAACGGAGTAAACTGTGGCTGAGGCCATATACATCTGTTGAAAAAAAGGGGGTACTTTTTGAGGTTGTGAAAGATGTTTAGCTTTGTGAGACAATCTGTTTTCCAGACGGATTAAGGTGAAACGTTTTGAGGGGGTGTAACTCTGTTAGCTATATAACTGTCAGGGTAGAAAATGGGTGAGATGTGAGGTCTGTTTTGCTTGTTTGTTTGTTTGTTTGTTGTTAATCTGTTTGTTTGTGTTCAGTTTGTCTGATTCAAATGTGGATATAATCAATTTCGTTTTCATTCGGTCTTTCAGGTTCAGGATTTTGACTTGGTCTGGAATTTATCTCGTTATTTCGGTTCGTGCATAGTTTTTTTTTTTTTTTTTTTTTTTTTTTTTTTTTTTTTTTTTGTTAGCTCGCTTGCAACTTTGATGTGGCCTCCGTTAGACTGTAAGAAACGTAACCTTTGGGGCTGTGGCCATATGAGGTGATGCATTTCCAGTTGTGTAAGGGTTAAGTGGTGAGGATGTGAATCACTGTTACGTAATTAATTCCATGTTGAATACTGGTAGATGGTTAGGGATACATTTCCTGCTGAAAAAAGGAAGGTGTGTGTGTGTGTGTGTGTGTGTGGGGGGTGTGTGGGTGTGTGTGGGGGGGGTGATGAAAAAATTTGGGGTCTTTGAGACAATGTTTTCAATGTTCAAAAAAAAAAAACGGGAGAGGGGGGGGTTGCATACGACTATGTGAAGCAGAATATTCCATGGTGGCACTGTAAGACGTTGCACATTCCCTGTTCGAGACAGGGGCAAATGGTTGAAGGATATCTGCTTCTGTGAGGCACGACATTCCCTGGTTGAAAAGGGCGAAGTGGTGAGGGATACGCGGGGTTCCGCGTGGCAATGTATTCTGTGTTGAAAAGGCAGGGAATGGTGGAGGAAACTGGATTCTGTGGGATAGCGTATTCCCTGCTGTGAAAGACTCGGTGGTGAAGGGTGTGTGGAGACATTGTGTATCTGGCTGGAAAAAAAAAAGGGCGAGGGGATAAGAAACGCATGGCGCCGCCGCAAACAATGTGTTTCTTGTCGAAAAAACGCGAAATTGTGAGAGATGTATAGCGGTGTGGTGCAATAAGTGTATTCTACGCTGTGGTGAATATATGGCGGTGTGTGAAACAATGACTGTATTCTATGCAGTGAGGATTGTATGTTACTGTGAAGCAGTGACTGTATTCTAAACTGTGAGGAGTGTATGGCGCTGTGAAGCAATGACGGTATTCTACGTTGTGAGGAGTGTATGGCGCTGTGAAGCAATGACTGTGTTCTATACTGTGAAGAGTGTATGGCGCTGTGAAGCAATGACTGTGTTCTATACTGTGAGGAGTGTATGGCGCTGTGAAACAATGACTGTATTCTATACTGTGAGGAGTGTATGGCGCTGTGAAGCAATGACGGTATTCTACGTTGTGAGGGGTGTATGGCGCTGTGAAGTAATGACTGTGTTCTATACTGTGAGGAGTGTATGGCGCTGTGAAGCAATGACTGTATTCTATACTGTGAGGAGTGTATGGCGCTGTGAAGCAATGACGGTATTCTACGTTGTGAGGGGTGTATGGCGCTGTGAAGCAATGACTGTGTTCTATACTGTGAGGAGTGTATGGCGCTATGAAACAATGACTGCATTGTATACTGTGAGGGGTGTATGGCGCTGTGAAGCAATGACTGTGTTCTATACTGTGAGGAGTGTATGGCGCTGTGAAGCAATGACTGTATTCTATACTCTGTATGGGCGCTGTGAAGCAATGTGTATTCTATACTGTGAGGAGTGTATGGCGCTGTGAAGCAATGACTGTATTCTATACTGTGAGGAGTGTATGGCGCTGTGAAGCAATGACTGCATGCTATACTGTGAGGAGTGTATGGCGCTGAGAAGCAATAACTGTATTTTATTCTCTGAAGAATGCATGGCATTGTGAGGGGATGTCTTCCCGATGAAAAAGGGAGAGGGTATTGGGGCAGCGTGGTTCCATGAACCAGTAATGTCCCCTGTTAAGAAAGGGGCGTCAGCATTGAGAGATGCAGAGTGTTGCTAAGTAATCCATTCTCTGTTAAAGAAGAAGAGCTGGTGAGGGATGCGTGCGTCTTTGCGGGAACGTGTTCCACATTGGAAAGGGTTAATAAGTACTGAGGGATGACTGCATGACTCACGGATGCAATGTTTTTTTTTGTTTCCTACCCTGGAAACAAAAGACATAGTGAGGAAGTTAAGGCTGCGTGAAGCCATGGATCCCTCTACGAAAGAGTTGATAATGAGTGAGGGATCTGTAGGCAATACATTCCCTTTTTTTTTTTTTTTCTTTTGAAAGGGGTTGGGGGTGGTAAAGAGATGAGGGATACGTGGTTCTGTAGCCACCCCATTTCCTGTTGAGAGGGAAAGGGTTGGTGGTGCCAGAGGAACGGCTTTCTGGGCCCCTCTGTGACTGCTGAAGTGTCGGAGGATGCGGTGCTAACCGCCAGCTTCTACTGCTGCATAGCACGTTCTCTGTTGCTGTGAATTGATTGATTGATTTTGTTTATCTATCTATCTATCTATTATCTATCTATTTATTATTTATTTATTTATTTATTGATTATTTATTTATTTACTTTACTGCTGCGGAGCGCGTCTGTACTTGCTCCGGGATTTATTCATATATTTATTTGTTCGTTCGTTCGTTTGTTTGTTTGTTTGTTTCTTTTTCCTTTATTTTTTTGTTGCTACTGCTCTCTCTCTCTCTCTTCTCTCTGTCTCTCTCTCTCTCTCTCTCTCTCTCTCTCTCTCTCTCTTCTCTCTCTCTCTCTCTCTCTTCTCTCTCTCTCTCTCTCTCAGTCTGTCTGTCTGTCTGTCTGTCCCTCTTATTCTCCCCCCCCCCCTTTTTTTTTTCATTTGCTTTGTTTTGTTTGTTTGTTTGTTTTTACCTTTCCAGTCCCTTTTTGGCTGACTTTTTCGTTCTTTTTTCTCATTCTTTTCTACCTTTATTTCTTTTCTTCTTCAGTTCCTTGTGTCGGTGCCCCCCCCCCCCCCCCTCTCTCTCTCTCTCTCTCTCTCTCTCTCTTCTTCTCTTTTTCTTCTTCTCTTCTTCTTCTTCTTCTTCTTCTTTCTTCTTCTTCTTCTTCTTCTTTTTTTTCTTCTTTTCCCCCCCCCTCTTAACTCTAAGCAGGTTGTTTGGGGTTTGTTTATTCGTTTGTGTGCTTGCATCATGCTGTGTTTCATTGCTTGTTTGTTTTCTTTCGTCCGATTTTTTTTTTTCGTTCTAGCTTAATGGCCTGATTTCGGGGGGAAGGGGGGAGGGGGAAGGGTTGATTAAAACGCAATCTACGCATTAATTCTGACACCCGATCAGCGCAAGTACAACCCCTGCCCACCCCTACCCTTCCCATCCACCCCCCACCCACCCCTCCATCAATGGCTCTGTGCCGAAGGTTCGTGTGATTGTCGCCTGTTTGATAAAGGAGGAAGGGTGGTGGGGTGGGGGGTGGGGGGGGGGGGGGGGGAGAATGGAGGGAAGGAGATGGTGACATGGGGAGGGAAAGGGGTCGAGACAGGAGGGAAGAGGAAGGAGGTATGGGGATGTTTGGCGTTTGAGAGAAATGTGACCTTGGGAATAGAGAATGGATGTGTTTCGGCTGAGTAGTGAAACACTGAGTGTTCACAGCCTTCAGACGTTCCGGGTTGGATCCCGTTTGCGTTTAACATATATTAAAAGAAAAGAAAGAAATGCAATGTAGAGTTGTTGTTATTGTCGTTCCCTGGCTAAAAAAAAAAACTCCAGGGATAATCCGAACAGCCGAAAGTACTTGAACATTATGGTGCAAATGCGTCAGATAGGGATGAGAACATTACGTATGTGACCGTTTTTGATCACTCTGCCACATAGGCAGACACACTCCGACTTCGTGGGATTTTGAAGACTGATAATGTTATGCTAGGGGGTTGTCACGACTGAAGACAATCCCTGCATAACTATGCAAAGCATAACAACATTTTGATGTAGCGTTGGTGTTCTAGCCTGTGTAAATTGGTCTGACACAGCCTTAAGCCAAGGCGGCAATATAAGTTGACGGCTGCATTTTCTGTAGAAATGAAACTGAGAAATGGCACAAGGAAATTCTGAATGAAGCAGGGAAGAGTACACGTACGAAACAAGCAAGCAGGCAGCTTACTGCTGTGCTGCTGTGTGCGTGTGTCAGGGGCTGAATGTAAGGAAAAACTTGCAACATCCTTTTTTGGGGGTTGTTCAGTGTGCGTTGTGTCCGCATTTGGGCTGTGCGATTTGGTGTTGTAAGCGACATTCGCTGGCGCGTATGGGCGTTAGTTATCTCATCGTGGGAGCAAGAGCTGCCATACTTGTCTGATATCTACTTTGAAAAGGTGGTTGAATAAAAGATATACATAAGTCAGAAGATATACATCAGTTGTGTGTTCGCGATAAACCGCTATCCGGATGAGTTAAAACGAACAAACAAACAAACAAACAAAAAATATACGTCTGCAGGATACCCCAGACTTGCTATCTGGCTGGACAAAATCCGGATCAGTATATCGGACCTCTCAGGAATTGTCTATCCCGTGGCTGCACACCAAAAATTAACGTGCCAAGGCCTTGCTAAAGAAGCCGAGTTTTTATAGACAGCTACATCTGGACTGTGTTGAGAATTTTTCATTATGTTTGAAAATTGATGTACCTTCTTCTCTTTCATACGCTCATCAACGTACATGCCAGGTGGTTCCAAGCAGACGGATCAAAAGGAAAGGAATGGGACTATTTGGGGACACCCGCTGGCGCAAAGATTGGGTCACGGGTGAGTGAGAAGGCCTGAAATGTGACGTCACCTAAGGGGAAGGTCATGTATTTGAAGATTGTGAATGATGTCATCGGTGGAAATGGAAAAAAAAAATGAAATGGGTTTTTTTTTTTTTTTTTTTTTTTGGTGGTGGTGGTGGTGGTGGTGGTGGTGAACTTTTAATCATTTATCAGTTTGATAGAAAATGCTGGCTCAAACTCATGCTAGGCTTCAACACTCACACATAGATGATGTAGTGATTTAGAGCAAAATCTTAACTGTGGCGTGTGGCCTGTAGCCCAAATATGGCGGCGCTCCAACGGAGGGAAAGGTGTCAACTCAGGGGGGAATGTTTGACAATAGAAGACATCCCTTAATATGTTTTGGTGATAAAAGAGCAGCTTCGGAAGTTTCGATTCAGGCGTCCACAAGAAGAGTGTTTTCCAAATAGGCAGGCCAAATTTCCCCCTGCAGCGTACATACCTCACTTTCACTCAGCTTCGGTCTCTTCAGCTGGGTTTCTGTTCCATTTTCCGTGATGGAATGATTATGTCATTTTTTATCATTCTTGCGGTAAACACGCATGTCCTACGTAAAGCGAAATAATGCAACTGACTCATTGTATTTTGTCACCAAAAATTGCCTCAAACAAAATTCCAGGCTTTAAATCTTGGCGCCTTGTGAAAGACAAAAATGAAAAGAAAAAAGCAAGTAGATATCTTCGATTTACAACGTAATATGTTGTCTGCTCCAGAAAGCCGCCAGCTGGAATAGCTCTGAATACTTACATGTAATATGCGAGCAGACTTGTCCAATACTAAAATGAAAAAAAAAATGATATTAATAAAGTGTGCTTTCTGACCTTTTTCAGTTATTCAAGAACAGATAACCGCTCCTGCATATGAAATCGGAAAAAAAAAAGCTCATTTGCTAATTACGTCGCAGAGAGCTGTTTAGCAATAGCCATTATTTCCACATAGCACTGTGTGGATCTCGAATTACTGAAAAAGGTCAGAAAGCACACTTTATAATATGTTTAATTACGTTTGTTAAGTAATAAAACCACTCGTGTATAATCTATGACCCCGAGGACTCAGGTGAATCCGCTGTGCCCGAAATTCTTCTATGTAATCACTTTTTCTCAAAGTACACACAGAAACCGAAATGGTTTTCTCACCGTACACAAAGAAAAGCATTTCAGCTGACGGTGTGTACATGTTGTCGTTCTGGTGGGCCCAGTGCAGTGCTAGATAGCCCAAACTCCACCCTCACCCCGCGGTTCCAGTCCCCCACTATCCCCCACTTTCCCAGGCTGATTATCCCCTATCTTCCCTATCACTTGTGTCAAGTGTGGACCTCACAGCTGAGTGGAACCGGGGTGAGGAAGGAAGGAAGGAAGGAAGGAAGGAAGGAAGGAAGGAAGGAAGGAAGGAAAGGAAAGAAAAGGAAGGAAGGAAGGAAAGAAAGGAAGGAAGGAAGGAAGGAAGGAAGAAGAAGGAAGGAAGGAAAGAAGGAAGGAAGGAAGGAAGGAAGGAAGGAAGGAAGGAAAGAAGGAAAGAGGGAAGGAAGGAAGGAAGGAAGGAAGCTAATGAGGGCAGAGAGAGTACAGAGCTGGGATCTGTGAAGGGGGAGAGGGGTGGGGGGGGGGGGGGGGAGGGGGGGGTGAGCGGTGGATGTTTGGGGAGTGGAGGGGGAGGGGGAGGCAGGTAGGAAGGAAGAAGGAAAGTGGAACCTGTATTGGGATTGGTGTGTGTGTGTGTGTGTGTGTGTGTGTGTGTGTGTGTGTGTGTGTGTGTGTGTGTGTGTGTGTGTGCGTGCGTGCGTGTGCGTGCGTGCGTGCGTGTGTGTGTGTGTGTGTGTGTGTGTGTGTGTGTGTGTGTGTGTGTGTGTGTAGATGGGGTATGGGGGGGTACTCGCACTTTTGACAGGATGGTTCAGAAGCATCGTAAATCACAGTCAAGAAAATGAATGGGTATGTTTGCTCTCCTTATCTCTTTTTTCGTCTTCTCGTTAGATTCTCTTTATATTTATTTAGGTATTTATTTTCACTCATTTATTTATTTATGTATCTGTCCATCTATGCATCCATCCGTCTATCAGTGTATATCTCTATCTATCTGCCTGTCTGTCCATCTGTTTCTGTTTATCTAATTATCTATCTAGCTAGCTAGCTAGCTATCTGTCTGTCTGTCTTTCTATTTATCTGTCTGTTTATTTATTGATTTATTTTTTTTTCGTGTATGTTTTTTTTTTATTCAGCTGCATTTAGTGACTTCGAAAACATTAATTTCGAAAACAACTTATAGCTTTTATTCTGTTGGTTCTTTTCTTTCTTTTTTAAAAAATTTTTTTTTATCACATTCAGCTTATTTATTTATTTATATATTTCATGCATTCGTTTCTTTTCATATATTTATCTTTATGTGATTATTTACCTCTTTTCTTCATTTATGTACGCATTTATTCATTTATATCCATCTCCGAAGATATTGTCGTTCGTTCGCCATTTCCGACGACTTTCATTCATTCTTACTTTCCCTGAAATATTTTGCTGCTCTGGTTTTGATATCTAATACTCCCCCTCCCCCCCTCCCCCTTGCCTCAAGGACTTCCACCCTTTCCCCCCAAAAGTTGAGAAATACCCAGCATCCCTCGCTGTTCATTTCCGCTGCCAGAATAAACAAAATAAGTATTATTAAAAAAAAAAAAAAGAAAAAGAGAAAAGAAATGAACGAGAGATGAAGCAGACACAGAAAACGGTGCAGTTGAAAGCTTAAAGTCCCGTGATCATTATCGCCATCATCATCATTATCATCATCTTTTTCCCTCCTCTTCCTCCTCCTCCTCCTCTTTTTCCTCTTCCTCCTCCTCCTCTCCTCCTCCTCCTCCTCC
Organism: Conus betulinus; assembly: GCA_016801955.1. NCBI lineage: Eukaryota > Metazoa > Mollusca > Gastropoda > Neogastropoda > Conidae > Conus > Conus betulinus. The sequence continues at coordinate 76,861 of JADBJO010007408.1, read as the reverse complement.
TCGTAATCGTCATGTGGCATTTTATGTTGATAAAGAGAGTTGTTTTGTGCCTAAACATGGCCTGCAGCTGTGTTTTTGTCCAAGTCTGCAGAATGAACAGTGGTCTTAACCTTTTTTATGTCTGAAACAGTCTGAATATTTTTGTGAGTCGGTTGCATTTTAAAATGTAACGTCCACATCATCAACCCACTGGCAGACGAGGATGATCGTGTACTTTTTCGTGCATGGTGATTTGGCCCAACCACACATGCTACAGCGTAAACACAAGCGTTAGTGTTAGTGTGTGTGTGTGTGTGTGTGTGTGTGTGTGTGTGTGTGTGTGTGTGTGCGTGCGTGCGTGCGTGCATGCGTGCGTGCGTGCGTGCGTGTGTGTGTGTGTGTGTTTATTAACAGTTCTGAAATATTGCCGGCATAAAAAAAAAAAACGTCAACAACACAGTATCAAAGGCTGATCAAGTGGCTTCGTTCCAAAGTTAAATCGGAACAAAACAAAACAAAACAAGACAAAACAAAACAAAACCACTTTGAAATCGCTTTGAAATAGCTTGGAATGCCGGGTTTTCTTTGGTGAGTGGCCTCATGGTATGCTGATATTGATGACTCCAAGTGGACTGCCGAGACAGGAGGACCCTAGAGATATGTGCGTGTGCTTGTGTGTGTGTTGTGGGGGGGGGGGGGGGGGGGGGGGGGGGGGGGGGGGGGGGGGGGTGTGATGGGTGTGGCTGTATGTATGAGTAATAATGAGTGTAGCTGTAAGTGGGCTGTAGAGGGGTGTAATGTGTGTGGCTGTGTATGGATGGGGGGGGAGGGGGGTGGCTGTGTATGGACACGAGAAGGGTGGGGGTGGTGGTGGTTAATGTGTGGCTGTGTATGGACAGTGGGGGGGGGGGGGATGTGTGTGTGGCTGGGTATGGAAAACGAGGTGGGGGGGGGGGGGGGGGGTGTGTAATGTGTGTGGCTGTGTATGGACAGTCTGGGGTGTGTGTGTGTGTGTGGCTGGGTATGGGACAGCGTGGGGGGGGGGGGGGATGTAATGTGTGTGTGGCTGTGTATGGACAGCGTGGGGGGGGGGGGTAATGTGTGTGTGGCTGTGTATGGACAGCGTGGGGGGGGGGGTGTAATGTGTGTGGGCTGTGTATGGACAGCGAGGGTGGGAGGTGTGTAATGTGTGTGGCTGTGTATGGACAGCGGAGGGGGGGGGGGGGGGGGGTTGTAATGTGTGTGGTGTGTGTTGTTATGGACAGCGAGGGGGGGGGGGGGGGGGGGGGTAATGTGAGTGGCTGTGTATAAACGGAGGGGGGCGGGGGGGGTAATGTGTGTGGCTGTGTATGGGCAGTGAAGGGAGGAGGGTGATGTGTGTGGCTGTGTATGGACAGTGGAAGGAGGAGGGTGATGTGTGTGGCTGTGTATGGGCAGTGAAGGGAGGAGGGGGTGATGTGTGTGGCTGTGTATGGACAGTGGAGGGAGGAGGGGGGATGTGTGTGGCTGTGTATGGACAGTGGAAGGAGGAGGGTGA
>JADBJO010007408.1:62845-70345 GCA_016801955.1 Conus betulinus | reverse complement strand
TGCAGTGAAATAAAAAAGGCAGGTGAATATAGAAAAACGCAGGGAACGTTTAAAAAAAGTGGCAAATGGAAAAAAAAAAATGACAGGGGAAGGTAAGAACAAACAAATGGAAAAGCAGTAGAAAAAAGAATGGAAAAAGTTCGAGCAAAGTAGGAGAAAGCAGGAACAGTTAGTAAATGTAGAGAACAAAACAGTATCAAAGGTGAGAAATGATCTTGGATGTGCAAAGTAGGGTACAAACAATTCGTAAATGAAGGCACAAAAAGCAGCAAAAAAATTATTAAATGGTAGGGAACGGATGGAAATGGTAAAGCGGTTGAATGACAATGACAAATCGGCAAAAGTAGAAGAGACGGGAAACGGGAAACGTAAAACAACATGAATATGGTAAGTAAAAAAAGTAAAATACTGGAGAAAATACCAAATCTTCGAAAGCAATAAAAAGACAGAACGATGCTGGAAAAGTATGTAAAAAAAAAAAAAACAAAAGAAAAACAACAACAACAAAAAAAAACCGGGGAAATGTGGCGAGGCTTGGATATACTGGAAAGAAGACCGGAAAAAAAAGTAGATAAAGGTAAGAAAAGGTGAAAAAAAAAAAAAAAGAGAAAAGGTAGGAAGATGTAAAGCCAGCTGAACACACCTCATTTGACATACCAGTCTGAAGGCCCTAGCCCCTAGGGCAGACCCAGTTCGGAGATCTTGTCACGCCAGCCTTGCCCAGCCCCCTATGTCTGCTCCTCTTCTTTCTTCTTGTTTCCTGTGTCTGTGAAAGATTTAACGCGCGAATGCAAGCAGTGTCTATGTCAATGCTCCAACTGTGCATGCAGCGACGATTCCAAAGCAGCCCACGTTCCGGGCCTGACGCCAGCGCCCTGACATTAAACTATTTTCGTTTTCCTCCTCGTTGCGACAAGATGTCATAGTCATATCTGGATTTTGGCGTTCTTAGTGAACAAAGCTGTGTGTGTGTGTTCCAGACCCCCTTCCCATCCTTATCCTCCTCCTCTCTCCCCATCCCTCTCTCACCGCTCTGCATCCTCTGTCTTTGTTGTGTAAACCTGTTGTTGTTTGAGTGCGTGCAGATGCCTTTGCGAAAGAAGGGGTAATGGGCTATTTTCATGAAATCTCAATGACTACCATTAAAATGTGCATGACTTTATTTTCTTTTCTGTTTGTCTGTTGTTGTTTTTTTTTTTAGCCTATATTTTGGTAGCTCGCAGAACAGATTAAGGATGCTTTTTTCCACACAGACTAGCAGGCGGCATGTGGCAGGAGCGGATGCCAATGTGGCTTGGAACAGTACACACACAAACTCCCAGTGCTTCAGAGTCTACACATTGTATGTTTCCCACTTCTTTTTCTCTCTGGTCCCACGAAACCTTCTTTTGCAGAAGGTTGTTGTAGTCTTCAACATGTTGAGCTTTCAAGGAAATTGCTGTATTCCACCTACCTAATAATAATACAACTGCAACTGTTCAGCCTAATCTCATTTCTGCTGCTCCTGAAATTTTTGTCTCCTCTGAATCTTCCCACGAATAAGTCCCCACCGGTCAAGAGCGACAGAGCTATGTTTGGTGTGAGAAATGTGATCTCACTCTCTGTGTGTGTGTGTGTGTGTGTGTGTGTGTGTGTGTGTGTGTGTGTGTGCGCGCGCGCGCGCGCACGTGTGTGTGTGTATGTGTGTGTGTATTTGTGAATGAGAGAGAGATTGATTAATTGATTGACCTTGAACACGTATGGATGAAGATTTGAGGCAGAGGCCTAGTCTTTCAATCTGTCCTTGTCATGCATATATTATTTCAACACATAATTATTCTTACTGATAAATCAACATAGCAACAGTGTAATGTAATTCTACAATGACGAACAGGCTATTCATATACGTAATAATGACATGATGAGTTGTCAAACAGAAGTAACCAAAAACAAACACGAACAAACAACGGAACAAATAAACAAACAAAACAGAGGGGGGGGGGGGGGGGGGGGGGGGGGGGGGGAGAGGATGGTAGGTGGGGGAGATCAAGAGGGATGGGAGACAGAGTGTGGAGAGGGGATGAGCGGTTTAAATGGAGTAGCTTACATGTTTAGATTGTGTATTCAATGTATAGTTTAGAGAGAAGACTTTGCGAATGGACGAAAATGATGTTAATCAAATAATCAACTTATTGAGACATGAAATGTTTAAGTAATGTGTCTTGAAAAGTTTGAATGCATTCATCTTTTGTAGACGCGGTGGAAAAAAAAAAAAGTAGGAACATGCAGGACAGTAGAAACATTTTGAAAAAAAAAAAAAAAAAAAAAATATAGGACATGTAGAAATCAGAGGAAAATGCAGGGGGGGGAGGGGAGGGGGGGTCAAAGTAGGGACAGATAAGGAAAAATAGAGGTCTTTGGGGAAAAAAAAAAAGAAGAAATAATAGGAATCAGTTGGAAAAAGGCAGGAAAAATTAGGAGCTGGGAGGAAAAATAAGGATAGATTAGGCAATGTTAAAAAAAAAACAAAAAAAAAAAAATGAGAAAAGTTGAGGAAAAGTTATTTTAAAAGAAAAAAAAAAAAGAAAAAGTAAGAAATAATTTGAAGAAAACACCGTTATGGAAATACTAAGGAAAATGTAGTTCAACATGGAAGACATTAGAGAAATGTAGGAAATGGCAGGAAAAAGGGAGAGGTGGTTAAATTTGGATGATGTAAGGAAAAAAATAGACTAAGGTACAAAAAAATGTGTGAAAAAGGCATTGCAAAAGCTGCAATGGCAGGAAAAAGCAAGAAAAAGTTTTGATAACCGTACAAAAATGTTGGGAAAGTGAGAGGAAATAGGAAAAGTAGCACGAAATAGGAAAAAGTAGAGGGAATATTGAAGAAGGCTAGAAAAGGTATGAAAAGGAGAAAAAAAAAAAAAAACCATGTAATTATAGACAAACGTGAAAAAAAGGTATGAAATATCATGGAAAAATATGAAATAGAAAAGGGTAGGTAAAAGTAGGACAATTAAAGAAAAGGAAAGGAAGGCAGAATAAAAAGATGGCGAAGATAGGTGAAGTAGAAAAAAAAGGGTAGCGCAGCATAATGTGCGATAAAAAAGAACTCTGAGTGGAACACCCATCATTTTGCATCTCACCTTGCCCCTTGGGCAGACACAGTTCTGTGATTTTGTCACGCCAGTCTTGCCCAACGCACTTGTCTCCCCTTCTTTCTTTATGCTTCTCGTGTCTATGAAAGATTTAACGTGCAGATGCAAGCAATGTGTATGTAAATGTTCCTTTTGTGCACGCAGCGACGATTGTCAAGTCGGCCAAGTTTATGGGCTTGACACTTGTGGCCTGACATCAAACATTTTCTGACTTTGTATTCTTCGCTGCATTCCGACACTATTGTCACAGCTATATTGCTGCGTTTTTAATGAACAAGGATGTATGTTTTCTCACTTTGTATTCTTTTCTGCATTCCAGCATCATTGTCACAGCTATATTGCTGCGTGCTGCGTTTTTAATGAAAAAGGTTGTCTGTTTCTCACTTTGTATTCTTCTCTGCGTTCCAACATCATTGTCACAGCTATATTGCTGCGTTTTTATGAAAAAAGGTTGTCTGTTTCTCACTTTGTATTCTTCTCTGCATTCCAACATCATTGTCACAGCTATATTGCTGCGTTCTTAATGAACAAGGATGTGTGTGTGTGTGTGTGTGTGTGTGTGTGTGTGTGTGTGTGTGCGTGTGTGTGTTTTCACAGTCTCCAGTCTACCATCACCTCAACCCTGTTACCTCTTTCCCAAGCCTGTTTTGTGCGTTGGTGGGTGTGTGCGTTTGTGCTTGGAATGAGGGGAAGGGGGGTTATTTCACCAGTTCTGACAGATTAATAATAAAAAGCGAGTGCCTGAATGTCTGCCTCTTTTATGTATATTTTGGAACCCATGTGCTCCTGTCATTTGAAGAACAGACTAAAGATGCTTTTTTCCACGCAGCTGAACGGAGACAACATAGCAGGTGTGAAACAGATTGTGGTGTGGAGCGACAGGCCACAAAACTGCTTATACTCAAAATGTACACACACTCCATGGTTCCCACTTACTTTCATTCTCTGGTGCCATCAGATCATTTTTGTGCACAGGATGCCTGTTGCTGTCCTCAACATGCGTGGCTGCCAAGGGAGTAGCTGTTTTATCCCACCTGCCCAGTTGTAATCATAATGAAAAAGAAGAAGAAGAAGAAGAAAGAAGAAGAAGAAGAAGAAGACCGTTACAGCTGTTTGGCCTGTAATGTCATTGGCTTTGTCTCTGAAATCGTTTTATGTCATCAGAGTGTTCATGTAGAATATGTTCGCGTGTGTGTTTAAAACCCTGGAGCTGCGTTAGATGTGAGAAGTGTGGGCACACCGGATAAGGGAGGGAGGGAGAGAGAGAGAGAGAGAGAGAGAGAGAGAGAGAGAGAGAGAGAGAGAGAGAGAGAGAGAGAGAGAGAGAGAGAGAGAGAGAGAGAACAAGAACAGGAAGAAAGTGATGAAGGTAAAGAAACACCGCTCTCGTTAAACAAACATCATGAGGGTCGAGGAAGACTACAAATGTGAGAGGGAAAATGGGGGTGTGTTACAAAAATAGATTCTTCTGTGCCTTTTTTCTTTTCTTCTTATGTCTTCCCGTTTTGTTTTGTTTTGTTTTGTTTCTTAAACAAAATGAATAACAATGTGCTTGGTACTGAGGACATATTAAAAAAACTTTTATTATTATTATATTATTACTATTGACATCATCACTATTAGTATCATGATTCTTATTGCTTTATGCATGCATTTAATGACTGTCTAGCTAGCACTCCTGCGTACTACTTTTATTATTTCTTTTCCCACTTTTTCATATGTTTTCCTTTTGTTTACTGCTTATGAAGTATATTGTTGTAGTCCTTACTTCATCTTAATACTTTTTTCTACCATAATGGTCAGTTTCAGTTTGAAATACGTTAGTACGTTATCTGAGGTATGATAGCTAATCGAAAGCAACATTGCTTTCGTGTCGAACGTTTATGGGAAAGATGCATTTACATTTGCCATTATTAGATACGTAACAGTCATACACATATGGATATATATACTGCAAAAAAAAAAAAAAGACATAAAGCAAGTTTTATTTTCGTTTGAATATAGTTCACAGAAAAAAAACTTTGGTAAAATTTTGACCTGTTCACAAGTGTGAACAGTATAAGTTCATTGCTTTGCATTTGAAGAGTTTAAACATCTTGCCACTGAGCCTAAATGGAAGTCATTGACTGGATATCAGGTCAGTGACAATATTGGGTTGGAAAACCATAGGAAAACTAGGGGAACGAGGGAAAGTGTAGATTGGGGCCAGAAAATAGGGCGGGGGGGGGGGGGGGGGTAAAAATAAGGTAAGGAACACTGAAACAATGAAAAAAGACGGCAGGTAAATGAAACAAAGTAAAACGTAGAAAAGGATAAGGAAAAAGGGGAAGATAAGAATGAGTAAGGAGGCAGATGGAGAAAAGGTAGGAAAAGATCAGAAAAGGTAGGGAAAATCAGTGCCAGCTGAACACGCCTCGGACGGTATTCCAGTCTAAAGATCCACCCTCTAGGCAGAAATAGTATCTAAGATCTTAGATCTTGTCACGAAAGTCTCTTGCTCAGTCCCTTCTCGCCTTGTTTTTGGTCTTGGTTTCTGATGTCTGTGAAAGATTTGATGGGTAAAGATGTAGGTAAATGTTCCTGTTGTGCACGCAGCGACGAGTGTTAAGTCAGCCAATGCTTCGAGTCTGACGCTGGTTGCTTCACCTGCTTGACCTTCAACTGATGGTGTCTTTTTATGTCTCCTCCGCATTCCAACAGCATTGTCATATCAGGATTGTGCATTCATAATGAACAAGACAACATGTGTTCGGGGTACCCACTCTGCCCTAACCTCCTCTCCCCCCCCCCCCCCCCCCTCCCTACTCCTTCCCCCTCCTGAGTCTGTTGTGTGCATGAGCGCTTGCATGAATATTTTGGGGAGAAAGATGAGGAGGTATGTTTCATCAGTCCTGGATGACGGTTATGGAAATATGAATGCTTCCATATTTTCTTTTGTTGTGCGTGTGTGTATTTCTACAACCTTCCTGCTTCTTTAACATGCAGGAAAACCCGAACTTTTCCCACACAGCTCTGTGGAAGCGATGCTGCAGGGTGTGGATAGGAGTGCAGTGTGGAAACAACAGGCCACGAAGTGCTTCAACTTCAGAATGTACACCTTTCCCACTTCTTTTCGCTCTTTGTTCCAATTAACCCTTTTCTTCTCTCTGGGGTGCTTCTCGTCCGCCACATGTGTGGCTCTCACGGAAATCGCTGTATTCCACCTGCCTGATAATGAAACCACTTCCGCTGCCTGGCCTGCAGCGTCACAGCCTTTGTCCGTGAAATTGTGTTGGTCTCTTCTGAGTGTTCCCGCAGGTAAGCTCCTGCTTCTGCTTCCTCCCCCGGACACTCAGAATGATCCAGTTGTGAAAGGAGATGCTGGGTGGGAAGGCATACGGGCTCATCAGGTGTGTGTGTGTGTGTGTGTGTGTGTGTGTGTGTGTGTGAGAGAGAGAGAGAGGGCAGAAGACGAAGCAAACTCAGGCTTCGTTATACATACGTCAAGGGGGCCGGGGAAGAAGACTGCAAGTGTGGGAAGAGAACGGAGTGACGTGAAATTTGAACGAGAGCCAACAAGCATTTTCTTTTGTTCTTTTGTCCTTCTATGTTTGTTTTGATCTTGATTTTCGAAGACAAAGACGAACAACGTTATGCTCGGTACACGGCAAAGTTTTTACGGTTTTTTTTTCGTTTCTTCTGACATTCGAAGCCCATCAAGCCAGTATTTTACTTTATATCATTTTTCACTTCTTGTTCATCGCAGTATTCTTTCGTAAGTTTTCACGAATTTTCTTTTTCTTCATTACTACTAATTTGTTACAGTCATTCAACAGGTATGTCTGAAGGAAGTGGTGCCGTGGCTGGCTGACAATTGTACCACTACCTTCCGCTGCAAAGCTTCACAATGACAGTGTTCTAATTCTTTCTTTGTGTTCCTGCGATGGCAGTGACTGCAGGGTACAGTGTGGGGCAGCATTTTTTCGATCTCCCAGACTAACAGAGATCTGCCGACGTACCAGTGGCTACATCAGCTTCGTGTCTAAACGCGTGCGAAGTGTAAGATATACACGTCAAACGTCCCCTGAGGCATGAGAGGACATGGGCACCGCTGAGGATTCTCCATTGCTGACTGATATGTAATGATGACCGCTCAGACAGCATGAGCAAAACTGATGTTGCGGTGTCTTTTGTGACATTCTTACAATACACCTGGTCACAGAATGGTGTGACTTGAAACGTTTGCTTTCGTTTTCGGGTGTAAACATAACCACATATAAAACCTGAGCCTGGATGTCTTTAATTTGCAGACAGGGAATGGAGCAAATAGCAAAAGCCGTCACGGGTAAAATATATAATAACACATAAATATAAAAAGACAGAC
>JADBJO010007408.1:33916-54197 GCA_016801955.1 Conus betulinus | reverse complement strand
CGCTTGCTTACTGTTTCTTGTGGTGTGTGTGTGTGTGTGTGTGTGTGTGTGTGTGTGTGTGTGTGTGTGTTTAATTGTGTGTGTGTGTGTGTGTGTGTGTGTGTGTGTGTGTGTGTGTGTGTGTGTGTGTGTTCATGCTCGTGTGTATGTGTTCGTGTTCGTTACTGCGCGAGTCTCTCTCTCTCTCTCTCTCTCTCCTCTCTCTCTCTCTCTCTCTCTCTCTCTCTCTCTCTGTATGACTATGCACGCGCTCGCATGCATGTGTGTGTGCGTGCGTGCGTGTGTGTGTGTGTGTGTGTGTGTGTGTGTGTGTGTGTGTGGTCTTTTGTGTGTATGTGTATGTGTATGTGTGAGTGGTGTATGTGTATGCATATGTGTGTATGTGTGCGCGTGTGTGTGTGTGCGTGTGTGTGTGTGTGTGTGTGTGTGTGTGTGTGTGCGTGTGTGTGTGTGTGTGTGTGTGTGTGTGTGTGTGTGTGTGTGTGTGTGTGTGTGTGTGTTCGAGTTGTATGTTTGTGTCTGAGAAAATCTCTCTCTCCTCTCTCTCGCTCTCTCTCTCTCTCTCTCTCCTCTCTCTCTCTCTCTCTCTCTCTCTGTGTGTGTGTGTGTGGTGTGTGTGTGTGTGTGTGTGGTGTGTGTGTGTGTGTGTGTGTGTGTGTGTGTGTGTGTGTGTGTGTGTCTGTGTTTGTGTTTGTGCCTTTGTGTGTGTGTGTGTGTGTGTGTGTGTGTGTGTGTGTGTGTGTGCGTGCGCGCGCGCGCGCGCGCGCGCGCGCGCGTGTGTGTATAGGTGGTGCATCTCTTATTTAAGTAATGGGAGGAGGGAAGGGGAAAGAGGAAGAGACAAGAAAATTATGTGGATAGCAGAAAGGCCTGTAGGCTATGTGGAAGAGGTAGGAAGGTGGAGGTGGGATCCCTAATGTGAGATTGGTTTTGACACTCGTATAGAACAGCACAACAACCAGTTACCATAAAAAGAGGGAATTCAATGGTCCCCATATGTTAACAGTGATGAGCTTCATTTTAAGTTAACCATATTCCATCAGACTTGTTGTCTATTTTATGTGTAACTACATTTCCTCTGTGTTGAAGGATATTAGACGGGGGGAGGGGAGGGGAGGGAGGGGATCGGGGGGAGGAGGAGGGGAGGGGGACCGTATTGTGTGTGTATGTGTTTAGGTCTCTTTGATAGGGGGAAAAAAAAAAAAGGTCAGAAAAATGAGCATTAACAACAATTACAATCAACTAGTCTATAACAAATGTCCTACAGGACTATGAAGTAAACATTTCGCAATATTAAAAAAACTAGTAGCATTTTTGAAAACGCCTTCAAATACAATTTTTCAGAAATCACTGGTAAGATAGGTCTTAACCTCTGACATTCAAAAATGATGTGCTTGCTAGATATTTGTTCGCCACATAAACATCTAACATTTTTGCTGTATTTTGTGATGAACGCATTAAGTTTTATCCTGTAAGATAGCGAACTAATCTGTCTGAATTTGATTACGCCAGTATGATTCAAATATGATTTGTTATCCAAACCACGAGAATCAATATACTTATTCTTGGAGAGCCTATCTTTACTCAGGGTATAACCTTTAATTCTACTCCATACTACTGCTTGTTCCAGCAAGTGATAACCCTCCTGAATAGATAAAGGAACATGAATTTCAGTGGATTCTGTGCCTTGCCTAGCGCCCTTTTTTGCTACTTTGTCAGCCCACTCATTTGAAGAAAATCCAAGATGTGAAGGAACCCAGCAGAAGGAAACGTTGGTCCCTTTTAAAGTTAAGATATGAATTAATTGACTGATTTCTAAGATAATTTTGGTCTTTTTCTTGTAATCTGATGATCTTAAAGCATAGAGTACCGATTGAGAATCTACACAAAATAAGATTTGAAAAAACTGTAATGAAAAAAATCAACTATGTAATTGAGAGCCATAAGAATAGCAATAAGTTCAGCAGTAAAGATGGATCGATTTTTGCCAATGTAGTATGACTTTTCCTTTTTTAACGCTGGTATTACAAAAGCTGAACCTGCCCGGTGATCTTCTAGGAGTGAACCATCTGTATATATCTTTAAATGATTTGGATAAGTGTTCTGTATATGTAATTGGACTTCAGTTTCATAATGTTTGGATTCTCATTTTTCTTCATGTCAGTATAATTAATATCAAACTGCGCTTTATTCATCTCCCAAGCAGGACAAGGGGAGACCGCTTGATTTGTGTCAATATTACTTGGATTTATATCAGACCTTTTGAATAGATCTGATACGTAAGTGGCAATTGGTTTCAATGATGATATCTGCTTAGCTCGTTTAGGAAAAGAATTTTCAGATGTAATTTTCAGTTCCTCAGATGCAAAGTTGTTACTTGTCGAACTTCTAAGAACGTATTTAGCGCATGCAAGACTTCGGTACTCGTCCAAAGGCAATTCTCCAATTTCTTTATAAGTTCCAAGCGTTGATGCGTGAAAAGGCACACCAAGAGCAAGCCTATAACCCTTGCAGTCTATGCTTTGAAGTTTCTTAAGTAAATAATTAGGGGCGCTAAAAAAAAATAACTCTTGTCCATAGGACAATTTTGATCTAATCAGCGACGTAGAGAGATGTTTCAAAACTTTGCAATCTTGTCCCCAGGCTTGTTTGCTTATAATCTTTAACAGATTAAACATTTCCTCGCCTTGGTAACGATGTAGTTGATATGAGCATTCCAGGACAACTTTGGTGTAAGATAGATACCTAGAAATTTCACGATATCTTTATACTGAATAGTCGTATTTTCAATTTTGAAAAAACGGCAGCTCTGATGGATTGCTGCCATTATTAAAGAGAATCATATGTGTTTTCTCTGTAGATAATGTCAGACCATTTTTGTCCATATAAGTACATATATGATTGAGCTCTCTTTGATAGATCTTCTTGATGTAGTTCAATTCCCTTTTTGATGTTTTTCTTTTCATTGTAACATTCATCCAGATGCATAGATCATCAGCATATTGTACTAATACAACATGCTTTGATAAGAGCGAAGGCAAATCGTGCACATTAAGATGTTAAATAACATAGGGGCGATAACAGAACCTTGTGGCAGTCCCATATGTAAAGATCTAGAATTGGAGTATGCATTCCCTACTCGAACACAAATGCTTCTTTTATTCAAAAAGCATTTAATGTAGTGATATAAATGTCCCGAAATCCCGATTTGTTTCAATTTGTAAAGGAGCTTGGCGTGCCAGACTTGGTCATAAGCTTTCTTGATATCGAAAAAGGTCGCTAGAACATTTCTTCTTCTTGCAAATTGTTGTTTTACATTTGTTGTGAGTTTCACTAAATTGTCAATGGCAGACCTGCCATTTTGGAAGCCTGATTGATTAACTGGAATAACTTTTTTTTTTTTGACAATACTGCATCACTCTTCTCAAAACTATTCTCTCTAATAGTTTACAGGTATGTGAGGTTAATGCTATTGGTCTGTAACTATGCTTATCTGTTGGAGGTTTGCTTGCTTTAAAACTGGTACAATGATAGACTGTTTCCATTGTTCTGGCATTACGCCCTCAAAACCAACATTTTTTAAACAATTTCTGCAGTAATAAGATAAAATTTTCAGGCAGGTGTTTAAGCATATCATTGGAAACTTTATCTAGTCCCACGGAAGTTTTCTTATTAGGAAGAGATGAATTGCATCCTTCACTTCATCAAGAGTAATTGGAGCATTGATGAAATGACTATTATCATTAACTGGATCTCTATAATCGTCTTTATTTTCTTCTTCTGTTCTGAAAGTTTTGATCTTTAAAGGACAGACCTTCCAAACGCATAGATTCGGAAAACATATCGGCGAATGATTTCTGTTTTTTCTGCATTAGAAGGAAATTCTTTGTTCTTCAGCTTGACAGGACAAGATGGCAAGTTTAAACCCCTTTTCATTTCATGAAACTTTTTCCAAACTTTTTGTAAATCTTTATGATTCGAAATCTCTCATTAGAGCAGAAAGAGGACCAATATTGCCTTTTAGCTTGAGCTATTACATGTTACTATAGTGATTCGCTCTGTTCTTGGCAATTAGATTCTCTGGTGTTTTGTCTTTTAAATATATTTTAAACAAACATTTTTTGTTACTAACGGCTGAGTCACAAGCAAGTGTCCACCAGATATTTCCTGAGTGTTTGTTTGACTTAAGTAGGCGAAATTTTGGAATGGCTACATCTGCAGCACTAAGGATAGCATCCGTAAAATACGAATATAACTGATCAACGCCATCAATATTGATATCAACAGTGTTGTATGTAGCTAGTTTGTTTTTGAATGTTTCCCAGTTAGCTGATTTATAATTATATTTTGGGATTATGTCTTCTTGAAATTCACAAGAATCAGTTATTTTATTAAAAGTAACAATTATTGGAAGATGATCGCTTCCTAGAGTATCGTCAAAGGTAGACCAGCTACATTCAGGTGCTAATGCAGGAAATATCAAGGATAAATCTATTGCTGATGCCCTATGAGTTGGAATGTCTGGAATTGGTTATGCTGCCATCATTATGCAAATATAAACATGAATCAACAATATTTTCTACAAATCGGTTACTAGTTACTGATGTGCAATCCTTGTCCCAAAATGGCGAATGGGCGTTAAAGTCCCCTGCTGTTAACCATTTTTCGTTGTCTGGTAGAGTGTGTAAACCATTCTGTATTAAATTCATTTGGTCCTTTGGGAAGATATGTAGAGACTATGTTTATCATAAAATCTTCCCTTAATTTAATTCGAGCCGCACACGAATGTAAGGTTGGAAAATGTTTGGAGCAGGGGAGGGGTATACTTTATAATCTGTTCCTTCTTTAATAATATATAGCTGTGTTGATTTTAGTAACAGCATCTACTTGTTCATGAATTGGTGGGTAATAATAACCTGATAATTTAGGCAATTTGTTTCTTTTCACATTCAAAGATTGTAAAATAAGAGCTTGGTAGGAGTTATTCGCAAGATGTTGAACTAAATAAGGCAAGTTTGTGGAAACAGATCTAACGTTCCACTGCATAAACTTCATAAATTGAAGATGTTTAGATGGCATCATGTAAAGGGGTGGGAAACGCAATTAACGAACGTAAGTAAATAAAAAACAATAATATAATGAAAGGAAATCTTAAACACGCTCTAATAACACAAAGATTGTCAGAACAATGCTAAAACAATACGCCTATGTTAGTTTGTCAGAAAAATGTGACAAAAATAAGAACAGACGATTAGTCCTATATAGGCATACAAGGGTTCCTTAAAGTATTTCTCTCGTCTATAACTGATTAACAGAATCTACAATATTCTAAATTACGATGCTGAACAGTCATTAATGGCGAAGTGAACGTGGATTACTCAGCAGTCCCAAGTTTGCAGGTGGAACAAAAAATTGACGTCAGTAGAAAAGGTCCCAGTCACTCAGGGCAAGGTAAGGATTGAACCAGTCACGATGTGAAGGTCCGGAGTAGGTATAGGGGTGATAGAACCTTGCAGAGCGTGATGGCTTCCTCGGTGTTTCCCAGAGGAGGTTGCGAAGATGACGCCCGATGTTACTGTCGAGGATGCTGGTCCCTCTGGAGTTGGGGTGGATGGCGTCCCTCAGGTTGTATCGCTTGATGTTGTCATTCCTGACGAAGGAGATGTTGGGAACTTCGTGTAGCTCTGAGGTGACCATTGCGTTGTACAGCTGCCTCTTCACTTCTAGGCTGGAATCTTTTACAGCGGTGGAGTTACTAACTAATAACAACCTTTATTGTAGCGTGACTTTGGCTATGCCTTTCACAGCAGAGGTAAGTTTATTGCATGCTTCTTTGGCATCTTTGGCTTTAAGATCATTGATGCCACAGTGGATAACAACAGCATCTGGCTTGTCAAGAGAAGAGCAGGCAGTTTTCAGTGTGTTTTGGATGTCTGACAGAGTGTAGGTTCTTTCTTTGCAGGCTTTGAAATCATAGGATTTACCTAGTCTGTTTGGCTGTACGTGATTCGGCACGGAGTCATGCAAAATGAGTACTTTTGGTAGATCTGATTCTTCGCTTTCTTTCTTGTTTCTTCTTGGAAGACGCAAGTACGACTTTTTGCGATTTGCGTCATCCGAAGTAATTTCGTCATGCGAAGCGGGTGACTTCTGCAGAGATTTTTTTTTACTTTTGTGCTTGCATTATTTGGCCTACCTTTCTTCTTCGGATCCGCCTGTGTGTATTGTTGAGCTGCACCAGGTGGTGGAGGCGTTCTAACTACCTCCGCAAAAGTACGTAGGCCTATTGTGTTTGCATCTTCAGTTTGCGTTGACTGTGTTACGGTAGAACGGTGTTCTATTTTGGTTTTCTGTAGTGACTCTTGATATTGAAGCACAGTCTTTTTCCAGGGAAGATACCCGATCGCAAAGGGTCAAAATGACTTGCTTCAAATCAGGATCTCACTTCTTATAGAATCGGGCGTCTCTGAGCTGGTATCGTAGGGTTGATCGCTGATCGAAAGTATGCGTTCGAAGTCTTGGCGATACGTTGGTCAGTTGATGGTGCAGATTGTTCGGCCCGGACTCCCCTACTCGCTGCAGATGTTGTCAGTGCTCGTCCAGCTGCCCTAACGTTTCGTGCAGTCACACTGGTCAGACTTGTAGCTGATCGCGTATATCCACTTCTGGTCTTCATCCCGGGACCTTCTAATGCGACAACTTTTGCCAGAGAAAAATTAGAAGCTGAGTGTCTCCGCCATTTTGAATCTCTCGTGTGTGTGTGTGTGTGTGTGTGTGTGTGTGTGTGTTCGCGCATGTGTGTGTGTGTGTGTGTGTGTGTGTGTGTGTGTGTGTGTGTAAAATAGAGACGTATTGAAAGAGAGAGCTCGACTGAGTTTGTGCTGTATTGATCTTGCTTTTGCATGCACTCAAAAAATCACTTTACCACACAACCACTACAAATGTCACGACAGATGTCCATGCATGACTATGCATGCAGTCGGCGGCGTTGCCAAGGGCAATAAGCAGAAGTGCCAGGCCAGTGACTCAGAATAGCATGAACTTTTCCCCTACAGTTATAATTGCAATACAAGGGAGAACACTCCGTGATGAGGTCACACACTGCGACTCATGGCAGTCAGCCATCCTCCTGACTATAAACACTGGAAGAAGCAGGCAGCACTGATTTTCAATCAATTTGATTTCACCCATCTGTGTCTGTCAACCGACATTACGTGAGAGTGATTTCAGCACACCAGGCACAAAAGCGGCAGTTAGTTACCAACGGTGGTGGTGAGGCTTCGACTCTGCAATGACCGACGCACCAAACGGGAAAAGAAATACAATGGCAGTACAGTGACAAAGAATCCTGTCCAAGAGAACCCTATGCTGGTATGATCACCCGTGTGCCACCTGTGACGAGGATCAAGGATGGTATGACCACACGCCACAGCTGCACCTGCCTAGGATCAATGTCTCAGAGCAGCAGTGTGACAGGTGAACAGAGTTAGTTCAGTGTCGTTCACTTGTATAGAGCCCAACTGACCGCAAAGACTACAACAGCCATGCCGGGACTGCAACATTGTCAAAATATATGTTTCGTAGTACATGTTTGAATTGATACATAAGTTAAAAAAAAAAAGAAAGAAAGAAAAACATGGCTTTGAATCACCCTCAAAGCGCCTCAGATTTTGTTCAGTTTCCTACAATACCCTAGGTGTAATGAAAAGCGTTCTTTTACAAATTCAGTCATAATTCATGATGGAAGGCCCTGAACACGTTCTTCGTCCAGTCTAGTGTAAGGCGTTCACGTAGACTGTCATGTAAATCCCAACACTCTACAGACATACGTTTCATACTGAGTGGCTCATCTCATGACACGCACCTACACTATGAGTGCAAGCCTCACCTTGAAAAAGGTACGGGTGTCAGTGCACACAAGTCTTGTTCCATCCTGTAGCGATCAGTCGCAGATGGTCGGAATTATCTCAAGTTTGGATGTATAAAAATTTGGGGGTGGGGGGAGGGAGAGGGTCATTCTTATCCATGTGTGTCTTCCAGTCCGGTGCCAGATCTCTGTGACATAGCTATGAATTTTGGGTCACAGATCTGTCAAACATCTAGGACAAGAAGAACATGTAGCTGCTTACGTTCGCTTCTCCTGTTCCCTTCCCGAACAGGAGAAGCGACGCTAAGCGGCTGCATGTTCTTCTTGTCACTGTCCTAAATGTTATTTGTTTTCGCCTGAAGAAGACCCAAGAGGTCGAAATGCATTGTGTCCAGTCCTGTACTCTGTTTGTCTGTGTCCTTGGCGGTAACTAACCCCCTCTCTTTCCAAATTTTGCTTCATTTCCCGCCCTCAGTCACTCCGTTTTGAAACTTTACTCTTCTACAGGAAATGAGTAAAGTTAAAGATTTCTCAAAATTATATTTCAGATTGGGCTGCTGTCACAGAAAGTTAAATCTTCATCTTAGAGACTTTGCCCTATTCTTATATACATATCACGTGTCCAGGGAGTCAGCACAGCAAGCGAGATCTACTTACAAGAAATAAAGAAAATAATCTGAAAGATACTTGCAGTGACAAACATGACAGAAAACATCTTCATTCATGCGCCAAACAAAGAACGTGATCGACATTGGTCCTTCGACGTCTACATGGTGCTGGCCTTATACTGAATGCAGAAAAATGCAAATTCAGAAAAGGAGGCATCGTGATTCTAGGTCATAAACTAACATCAAATGAAATTCTCTGACAGAAAAAAAAAGTTGAAGACCCTCTGAATGCGAGAGAATCTGAAAGGACAAATGAAACCCGAAGTTTGTCAGGACTGGTAGATGGTTGTTGATGATTCATTCTTGACCATGACACTTTGAAGAATCTCTGCAAAGACTGACAAGCAAACATGAGAGGATTTCCAGCCAGAGAAAATGTACGACTTTTAATTATTATCATTATCCAAAAGCTGAAACACAAATTGTCACAGATGCATTGTGGTAGGTATCGCTGGACTTCTCATTCAAATTCACGAAGCTATACCCGAAGTACTAGCTATACAAGTCACGGCTTGACAGACATAGAGAGGCTTTATTTGCAAACAGAAAGAGGCTTTTACAATTGTTTGTGCACGCGAAAAGTTCCAACTACACATCTACGGACTTCAACTCAAGGATCTCAAACCTCTGCAAGTCATATATCGCCTACATTCAGAACTAACAACCTACACACAAAGATGGGGTTTACAATTTCAAGCTCACAAATTCAAAGTGATCTGCATCCCAGGTAAGAAAAGCATCACTGTCTCACTATCAAGACTGTTAACACCATGATCATCAGCTCAATCAAACCTGCCTGAAGAAACAGAAGATTGTATCCATTTTGTTGCAGTGATTGTGGCACAGACAGCTGTGACTAGTAGGGAATGGGGAAAGCTTTTGATGAAGTTGAAGCGTTGGAAGAATTTCGACAAAGCATTGAAACATGACTGACAGCAATCAGCTTCAAAGCATATGCTGTAGTAATTCCAGAACCGTATAGTACACGCAACCTAGTACTGAGAGACGAAAAAAAAAAAAAAAAAAAAAAAAAAAAAAGCAAATGGAAGGTGGCTCAACTTCCTGAAAGGACTATAACTCAGTTTATCACTGGTTTGCGACTGCAATGTGAAGACTGAGCTTTTTTTTTTTTTCAAATTTGAGAAAATCAGCTCCATGATTAGGTTGTTGAAAAATGTAAGTCTGACAAACTTTGGCTTAAATCATTAGGGTCAGGAGACAATCTCACTCGACACAATTCTCTAGAGATTGCTGAAACGTTTGAAGCTGTCGAAGACCAAACACACACGATGAAATATGAGGCTGGTGGAGCAGTTAAGAATCAAAAGCAAACATGAAAAATCAAGACAAACCACTTCAGTATTACAGCCGTAAAGGTGGCCGTTATGGAAGAGATCCAAAACGTTCTGTACGAGGAAAAACAGGCAGAAAATGGTAAATGGTTTGTTATTTCGTTCGGCGGCCCAGTATTCTATCTTCTTGTCTTGTTTCAGTTTCCGTCTGCAGTCACACCACTTTGAAACCAACAGTAAACCAGTTGTAAACCCTGCACTTTATTGGTTGGCCTGTGGTGATGGTACCATAACCAAGTAAAAAAAACATTCGTCACTGTGTTGATATGCCCTGAGTGAATGAGGCCATTATCGGAGAACAACACATGATTCCCATTATCGTCTTTATCGTCTAACTCTTTTACAGGAAGCAAAATTTGGAAAGAGAGGGGGTTAGTTACCGCCAAGGACACAGACAATCAGAGTACAGGACTAGACACAATGCAATTCGACCTCTTGGGTCTTCTTCAGGCGAAAACAAATAACATCTAGGACAAGAAGAACATGTAGCTGCTTACGTTCGCTTCTCCTGTTCCCCTCCCGAACAGGAGAAGCGACGCTAAGCGGCTGCATGTTCTTCTTGTCACTGTCCTAAATGTTATTTGTTTTCGCCTGAAGAAGACCCAAGAGGTCGAAATGCATTGTGTCCAGTCCTGTACTCTGTTTGTCTGTGTCCTTGGCGGTAACTAACCCCCTCTCTTTCCAAATTTTGCTTCATTTTCCGCCCTCAGTCACTCCGTTTTGAAACTTTACTCTTCTACAGGAAATGAGTAAAGTTAAAGATTTCTCAAAATTATATTTCAGATTGGGCTGCTGTCACAGAAAGTTAAATCTTCATCTTAGAGACTTTGCCCTATTCTTATATACATATCACGTGTCCAGGGAGTCAGCACAGCAAGCGAGATCTACTTACAAGAAATAAAGAAAATAATCTGAGAGATACTTGCAGTGACAAACATGACAGAAAACATCTTCATTCATGCGCCAAACAAAGAACGTGATCGACGTTGGTCCTTCGACATCTACATGGTGCTGGCCTTATACTGAATGCAGAAAAATGCAAATTCAGAAAAGGAGGCATCGTGATTCTAGGTCATAAACTAACATCAGATGAAATTCTCTGACAGAAAAAAAAGTTTGAAGACACTCTGAATGCGAGAGAATCTGAAAGGACAAATGAAACCCGAAGTTTGTCAGGACTGGTAGATGGTTGTTGATGATTCATTCTTGACCATGACACTTTGAAGAATCTCTGCATAGACTGACAAGCAAACATGAGAGGATTTCCAGCCAGAGAAAATGTACGACTTTTAATTATTATCATTATCCAAAAGCTGAAACACAAATTGTCACAGATGCATTGTGGTAGGTATCGCTGGACTTCTCATTCAAATTCACGAAGCTATACCCGAAGTAATTAGCTATACAAGTCACGGCTTGACAGACATAGAGAGGCTTTATTTGCAAACAGAAAGAGGCTTTTACAATTGTTTGTGCACGCGAAAAGTTCCAACTACACATCTACGGACTTCAACTCAAGGATCTCAAACCTCTGCAAGTCATATATCGCCTACATTCAGAACTAACAACCTACACAGAAAGATGGGGTTTACAATTTCAAGCTCACAAATTCAAAGTGATCTGCATCCCAGGTAAGAAAAGCATCACTGTCTCACTATCAAGACTGTTAACACCATGATCATCAGCTCAATCAAACCTGCCTGAAGAAACAGAAGATTGTATCGTTTTTTTGTTGCAGTGATTGTGGCACAGACAGCTGTGACTAGTAGGAAATGGGGAAAGCTTTTGATGAAGATGAAGCGTTGGAAGAATTTCGACAAAGCATTGAAACATGACTGACAGCAATCAGCTTCAAAGCATATGCTGTAGTAATTCCAGAACCGTATAGTACACGCAACCTAGTACTAAGAGAAAAAAAAAAAAAAAAAAAAAAAAAAAGAAAAAAGCAAATGGAAGGTGGCTCAACTTCCTGAAAGGACTATAACTCAGTTTATCACTGGTTTGCGACTGCAATGTGAAGACTGAGCTTTTTTTTTTTTCAAATTTGAGAGAAAATCAGCTCCATGATTAGGTTGTTGAAAAATGTAAGTCTGACAAACTTTGGCTTAAATCATTAGGGTCAGGAGACAATCTCACTCGACACAATTCTCTAGAGATTGCTGAAACGTTTGAAGCTGTCGAAGACCAAAACACACACGATGAAATATGAGGCTGGTGGAGCAGTTAAGAATCAAAAGCAAACATGAAAAATCAAGACAAACCACTTCAGTATTACAGCCGTAAAGGTGGCCGTTATGGGAAGAGATCCAAAACGTTCTGTACGAGGAAAAACAGGCAGAAAATGGTAAATGGTTTGTTATTTCGTTCGGCGGCCCAGTATTCTATCTTCTTGTCTTGTTTCAGTTTCCGTCTGCAGTCACACCACTTTGAAACCAACAGTAAACCAGTTGTAAACCTGCACTTTATTGGTTGGCCTGTGGTGATGGTACCATAACCAAGTAAAAACATTCGTCACTGTGTTGATATGCCCTGAGTGAATGAGGCCATTATTAGAGAACAACACATGATTCCCATTATCGTCTTTATCGTCTAACTCTTTTACAGGAAGCAAAATTTGGAAAGAGAGGGGGTTAGTTACCGCCAAGGACACAGACAATCAGAGTACAGGACTAGACACAATCCAATTCGACCTCTTGGGTCTTCTTCAGGCGAAAACAAATAACATCTAGGACAAGAAGAACATGTAGCTGCTTACGTTCGCTTCTCCTGTTCCCCTCCCGAACAGGAGAAGCGACGCTAAGCGGCTGCATGTTCTTCTTGTCACTGTCCTAAATGTTATTTGTTTTCGCCTGAAGAAGACCCAAGAGGTCGAAATGCATTGTGTCCAGTCCTGTACTCTGTTTGTCTGTGTCCTTGGCGGTAACTAACCCCCTCTCTTTCCAAATTTTGCTTCATTTCCCGCCCTCAGTCACTCCGTTTTGAAACTTTACTCTTCTACAGGAAATGAGTAAAGTTAAAGATTTCTCAAAATTATATTTCAGATTGGGCTGCTGTCACAGAAAGTTAAATCTTCATCTTAGAGACTTTGCCCTGTTCTTATATACATATCACGTGTCCAGGGAGTCAGCACAGCAAGCGAGATCTACTTACAAGAAATAAAGAAAATAATCTGAAAGATACTTGCAGTGACAAACATGACAGAAAACATCTTCATTCATGCGCCAAACAAAGAACGTGATCGACGTTGGTCCTTCGACATCTACATGGTGCTGGCCTTATACTGAATGCAGAAAAATGCAAATTCAGAAAAGGAGGCATCGTGATTCTAGGTCATAAACTAACATCAAATGAAATTCTCTGACAGAAAAAAAAGTTGAAGACACTCTGAATGCGAGAGAATCTGAAAGGACAAATGAAACCCGAAGTTTGTCAGGACTGGTAGATGGTTGTTGATGATTCATTCTTGACCATGACACTTTGAAGAATCTCTGCATAGACTGACAAGCAAACATGAGAGGATTTCCAGCCAGAGAAAATGTACGACTTTTAATTATTATCATTATCCAAAAGCTGAAACACAAATTGTCACAGATGCATTGTGGTAGGTATCGCTGGACTTCTCATTCAAATTCACGAAGCTATACCCGAAGTAATTAGCTATACAAGTCACGGCTTGACAGACATAGAGAGGCTTTATTTGCAAACAGAAAGAGGCTTTTACAATTGTTTGTGCACGCGAAAAGTTCCAACTACACATCTACGGACTTCAACTCAAGGATCTCAAACCTCTGCAAGTCATATATCGCCTACATTCAGAACTAACAACCTACACAGAAAGATGGGGTGGGGTTTACAATTTCAAGCTCACAAATTCAAAGTGATCTGCATCCCAGGTAAGAAAAGCATCACTGTCTCACTATCAAGACTGTTAACACCATGATCATCAGCTCAATCAAACCTGCCTGAAGAAACAGAAAGATTGTATCCGTTTTGTTGCAGTGATTGTGGCACAGACAGCTGTGACTAGTAGGAAATGGGGAAAGCTTTTGATGAAGATGAAGCGTTGGAAGAATTTCGACAAAGCATGAAACATGACTGACAGCAATCAGCTTCAAAGCATATGCTGTAGTAATTCCAGAACCGTATAGTACACGCAACCTAGTACTGAGAGACGAAAAAAAAAAAAAAAAAAAAAAAAAAAAAAAGAAAAAAGCAAATGGAAGGTGGCTCAACTTCCTGAAGGGACTATAACTCAGTTTATCACTGGTTTGCGACTGCAATGTGAAGACTGAGCTTTTTTTTTTTTTCAAATTTGAAAATCAGCTCCATGATTAGGTTGTTGAAAAATGTAAGTCTGACAAACTTTGGCTTAAATCATTAGGGTCAGGAGACAATCTCACTCGACACAATTCTCTAGAGATTGCTGAAACGTTTGAAGCTGTCGAAGACCAAGCACACAAGATGAAATATGAGGCTGGTGGAGCAGTTAAGAATCAAAAGCAAACATGAAAAATCAAGACAAACCACTTCAGTATTACAGCCGTAAGGTGGCCGTTATGGAAGAGATCCAAAACGTTCTGTACGAGGAAAAACAGGCAGAAAATGGTAAATGGTTTGTTATTTCGTTCGGCGGCCCAGTATTCTATCTTCTTGTCTTGTTTCAGTTTCCGTCTGCAGTCACACACCACTTGAAACCATCAGTAAACCAGTTGTAAACCCTGCACTTTATTGGTTGGCCTGTGGTGATGGTACCATAATAACAAGTAAAAACATTCGTCACTGTGTTGATATGCCCTGAGTGAATGAGGCCATTATCGGAGAACAACACATGATTCCCATTATCGTCTTTATCGTCTAACTCTTTTACAGGAAGCAAAATTTGGAAAAGAGAGGGGTTAGTTACCGCCAAGGACACAGACAATCAGAGTACAGGACTAGACACAATGCAATTCGAAACCTCTTGGGTCTTCTTCAGGCGAAAACAAATAACATCTAGGACAAGAAGAACATGTAGCTGCTTACGTTCGCTTCTCCTGTTCCCCCCTCCCGAACAGGAGAAGCGACGCTAAGCGGCTGCATGTTCTTCTTGTCACTGTCCTAAATGTTATTTGTTTTCGCCTGAAGAAGACCCAAGAGGTCGAAATGCATTGTGTCCAGTCCTGTACTCTGTTTGTCTGTGTCCTTGGCGGTAACTAACCCCCTCTCTTTCCAAATTTTGCTTCATTTCCCGCCCTCAGTCACTCCGTTTTGAAACTTTACTCTTCTACAGGAAATGAGTAAAGTTAAAGATTTCTCAAAATTATATTTCAGATTGGGCTGCTGTCACAGAAAGTTAAATCTTCATCTTAGAGACTTTGCCCTATTCTTATATACATATCACGTGTCCAGGGAGTCAGCACAGCAAGCGAGATCTACTTACAAGAAATAAAGAAAATAATCTGAGAGATACTTGCAGTGACAAACATGACAGAAAAACATCTTCATTCATGCGCCAAACAAAGAACGTGATCGACATTGGTCCTTCGACGTCTACATGGTGCTGGCCTTATACTGAATGCAGAAAAATGCAAATTCAGAAAAGGAGGCATCGTGATTCTAGGTCATAAACTAACATCAAATGAAATTCTCTGACAGAAAAAAAAGTTGAAGATACTCTGAATGCGAGAGAATCTGAAGGACAAATGAAACCCGAAGTTTGTCAGGACTGGTAGATGGTTGTTGATGATTCATTCTTGACCATGACACTTTGAAGAATCTCTGCATAGACTGACAAGCAAACATGAGAGGATTTCCAGCCAGAGAAAATGTACGACTTTTAATTATTATCATTATCCAAAAGCTGAAACACAAATTGTCACAGATGCATTGTGGTAGGTATCGCTGGACTTCTCATTCAAATTCACGAAGCTATACCCGAAGTAATTAGCTATACAAGTCACGGGCTTGACAGACATAGAGAGGCTTTATTTGCAAACAGAAAGAGGCTTTTTACAATTGTTTGTGCACGCGAAAAGTTCCAACTACACATCTACGGACTTCAACTCAAGGATCTCAAACCTCTGCAAGTCATATATCGCCTACATTCAGAACTAACAACCTACACAGAAAGATGGGGTTTACAATTTCAAGCTCACAAATTCAAAGTGATCTGCATCCCAGGTAAGAAAAGCATCACTGTCTCACTATCAAGACTGTTAACACCATGATCATCAGCTCAATCAAACCTGCCTGAAGAAACAGAAGATTGTATCCGTTTTGTTGCAGTGATTGTGGCACAGACAGCTGTGACTAGTAGGAAATGGGGAAAGCTTTTGATGAAGATGAAGCGTTGGAAGAATTTCGACAAAGCATTGAAACATGACTGACAGCAATCAGCTTCAAAGCATATGCTGTAGTAATTCCAGAACCGTATAGTACACGCAACCTAGTACTGAGAGAGACGAAAAAAAAAAAAAAAAAAAAAAAAAAAGAAAAAAGCAATGGAAGGTGGCTCAACTTCCTGAAAGGACTATAACTCAGTTTATCACTGGTTTGCGACTGCAATGTGAAGACTGAGCTTTTTTTTTTTTTTTCAAATTTGAGAAAATCAGCTCCATGATTAGGTTGTTGAAAAATGTAAGTCTGACAAACTTTGGCTTAAATCATTAGGGTCAGGAGACAATCTCACTCGACACAATTCTCTAGAGATTGCTGAAACGTTTGAAGCTGTCGAAGACCAAACACACACGATGAAATATGAGGCTGGTGGAGCAGTTAAGAATCAAAAGCAAACATGAAAAATCAAGACAAACCACTTCAGTATTACAGCCGTAAAGGTGGCCGTTATGGAAGAGATCCAAAACGTTCTGTACGAGGAAAAACAGGCAGAAAATGGTAAATGGTTTGTTATTTCGTTCGGCGGCCCAGTATTCTATCTTCTTGTCTTGTTTTCAGTTTCCGTCTGCAGTCACACCACTTTGAAACCACAGTAAACCAGTTGTAAACCCTGCACTTTATTGGTTGGCCTGTGGTGATGGTACCATAACCAAGTAAAAACATTCGTCACTGTGTTGATATGCCCTGAGTGAATGAGGCCATTATCGGAGAACAACACATGATTCCCATTATCGTCTTTATCGTCTAACTCTTTTACAGGAAGCAAAATTTGGAAAGAGAGGGGGTTAGTTACCGCCAAGGACACAGACAATCAGAGTACAGGACTAGACACAATGCAATTCGACCTCTTGGGTCTTCTTCAGGCGAAAACAAATAACATCTAGGACAAGAAGAACATGTAGCTGCTTACGTTCGCTTCTCCTGTTTTCCCCTCCCGAACAGGAGAAGCGACGCTAAGCGGCTGCATGTTCTTCTTGTCACTGTCCTAAATGTTATATTTGTTTTCGCCTGAAGAAGACCCAAGAGGTCGAAATGCATTGTGTCCAGTCCTGTACTCTGTTTGTCTGTGTCCTTGGCGGTAACTAACCCCCTCTCTTTCCAAATTTTGCTTCATTTCCCGCCCTCAGTCACTCCGTTTTGAAACTTTACTCTTCTACAGGAAATGAGTAAAGTTAAAGATTTCTCAAAATTATATTTCAGATTGGGCTGCTGTCACAGAAAGTTAAATCTTCATCTTAGAGACTTTGCCCTGTTTCTTATACATATCACGTGTCCAGGGAGTCAGCACAGCAAGCGAGATCTACTTACAAGAAATAAAGAAAATAATCTGAAAGATACTTGCAGTGACAAACATGACAGAAAACATCTTCATTCATGCAAACAAAGAACGTGATCGACGTTGGTCCTTCGACATCTACATGGTGCTGGCCTTATACTGAATGCAGAAAAATGCAAATTCAGAAAAGGAGGCATCGTGATTCTAGGTCATAAACTAACATCAGATGAAATTCTCTGACAGAAAAAAAAAGTTGAAGACACTCTGAATGCGAGAGAATCTGAAAGGACAAATGAAAACCCGAAGTTTGTCAGGACTGGTAGATGGTTGTTGATGATTCATTCTTGACCATGACACTTTGAAGAATCTCTGCATAGACTGACAAGCAAACATGAGAGGATTTCCAGCCAGAGAAAATGTACGACTTTTAATTATTATCATTATCCAAAAGCTGAAACACAAATTGTCACAGATGCATTGTGGTAGGTATCGCTGGACTTCTCATTCAAATTCACGAAGCTATACCCGAAGTAATTAGCTATACAAGTCACGGCTTGACAGACATAGAGAGGCTTTATTTGCAAACAGAAAGAGGCTTTTACAATTGTTTGTGCACGCGAAAAGTTCCAACTACATCTACGGACTTCAACTCAAGGATCTCAAACCTCTGCAAGTCATATATCGCCTACATTCAGAACTAACAACCTACACAGAAAGATGGGGTTTACAATTTCAAGCTCACAAATTCAAAGTGATCTGCATCCCAGGTAAGAAAAGCATCACTGTCTCACTATCAAGACTGTTAACACCATGATCATCAGCTCAATCAAACCTGCCTGAAGAAACAGAAGACTGTGTCCGTTTTGTTGCAGTGATTGTGGCACAGACAGCTGTGACTAGTAGGAAAATGGGGAAAGCTTTTGATGAAGATGAAGCGTTGGAAGAATTTCGACAAAGCATTGAAACATGACCGACAGCAATCAGCTTCAAAGCATATGCTGTAGTAATTCCAGAACCGTATAGTACACGCAACCTAGTACTGAGAAACGAAGAGAAAAAAAAAAAAAAAAAAAAAAAAAGAAAAAGAAAAAAGCAAATGGAAGGTGGCTCAACTTCCTGAAAGGGACTATAACTCAGTTTATCACTGGTTTGCGACTGCAATGTGAAGACTGAGCTTTTTTTTTTTTTTTTCAAAATTTGAGAAAATCAGCTCCATGATCAGGTTGTTGAAAAATGTAAGTCTGACAAACTTTGGCTTAAATCATTAGGGTCAGGAGACAATCTCACTCGACACATTCTCTAGAGATTGCTGAAACGTTTGAAGCTGTCGAAGACCAACACACACAAGATGAAATATGAGGCTGGTGGAGCAGTTAAGAATCAAAAGCAAACATGAAAATCAAGACAAACCACTTCAGTATTACAGCCGTAAAGGTGCCGTTATGGGAAGAGATCCAAAACGTTCTGTACGAGGAAAAACAGGCAGAAAATGGTAAATGGTTTGTTATTTCGTTCGGCGGCCCAGTATTCTATCTTCTTGTCTTGTTTCAGTTTCCGTCTGCAGTCACACCACTTTGAAACCATCAGTAAACCAGTTGTAAACCCTGCACTTTATTGGTTGGCCTGTGGTGATGGTACCATAACCAAGTAAAAACATTCGTCACTGTGTTGATATGCCCTGAGTGAATGAGGCCATTATCGGAGAACAACACATGATTCCCATTATCGTCTTTATTATCGTCTAACTCTTTTACAGGAAGCAAAATTTGGAAAGAGAGGGGGTTAGTTACCGCCAAGGACACAGACAATCAGAGTACAGGACTAGACACAATGCAATTCGACCTCTTGGGTCTTCTTCAGGCGAAAACAAATAACATCTAGGACAAGAAGAACATGTAGCTGCTTACGTTCGCTTCCTGTTCCCCTCCCGAACAGGAGAAGCGACGCTAAGCGGCTGCATGTTCTTCTTGTCACTGTCCTAAATGTTATTTGTTTTCGCCTGAAGAAGACCCAAGAGGTCGAAATGCATTGTGTCCAGTCCTGTACTCTGTTTGTCTGTGTCCTTGGCGGTAACTACCCCCTCTCTTTCCAAATTTTGCTTCATTTCCCGCCCTCAGTCACTCCGTTTTGAAACTTTACTCTTCTACAGGAAATGAGTAAAGTTAAAGATTTCTCAAAATTATATTTCAGATTGGCTGCTGTCACAGAAAGTTAAATCTTCATCTTAGAGACTTTGCCCTATTCTTATATACATATCACGTGTCCAGGGAGTCAGCACAGCAAGCGAGATCTACTTACAAGAAATAAAGAAAATAATCTGAGAGATACTTGCAGTGACAAACATGACAGAAAACATCTTCATTCATGCGCCAAACAAAGAACGTGATCGACGTTGGTCCTTCGACGTCTACATGGTGCTGGCCTTATACTGAATGCAGAGAAAATGCAAATTCAGAAAAGGAGGCATCGTGATTCTAGGTCATAAACTAACATCAAATGAAATTCTCTGACAGAAAAAAAAGTTGAAGACACTCTGAATGCGAGAGAATCTGAAAGGACAAATGAAACCCGAAGTTTGTCAGGACTGGTAGATGGTTGTTGATGATTCATTCTTGACCATGACACTTTGAAGAATCTCTGCATAGACTGACAAGCAAACATGAGAGGATTTCCAGCCAGAGAAAATGTACGACTTTTAATTATTATCATTATCCAAAAGCTGAAACACAAATTGTCACAGATG
>JADBJO010007408.1:10000-30354 GCA_016801955.1 Conus betulinus | reverse complement strand
CGTTTTGTTGCAGTGGATTGTGCACAGGACGCCTGTGATAGTAGGAAATGGGGAAAGCTTTTGCGGACGCGGAAGCGTTGGAAGAATTCGGACAAAGCATTGAAACATTACGACAGCAATCAGCTTTCAAAGCATTGATGTAGTAATTCAGAACCGTATAGTTACACGCCAACATAGTACTAAGAGACGAAAAAAAAAAAAGAAAAAAAAACCCACCAAGAAAAAAGCAAATGGCCGGTGGGGCTCAAATTCCTGAAAGGACTATAAACTCAGTTTATCATGGTTTGCGACTGCAATGTTAAGAGAGCTTTTTTTTTTTTTAAATTTGAAAAATCAGCTCCATGTGAGAGTTGTTGAAACAATGTAAGTCTGACAAAAATTTGGCTAATCCTTAGGGTAAGGGACAATCTCCACTCGACACAATCTCTAGAGATTGCTGAAAATTTTGAAGCTGTCGAAGACCAAAACACACGATGAATATGATGCTGGTGGCAGTTAAGTCTTGTCTTGTTTCAGTTTCCGTTCATCGTCTAACTCTTCTACAGAAAGTTAGTAAGTTAAAGATTTCTCAAAATTAGATTTCAGATTGGGCTGCTATCACAGGATGTTGAATCTTCATTTTAGAGACTTTGCCCTATTTTAAAATGCAGATAACTTGTTCAGGCAGGGAGTCAGCACAGCAAACGAGATCTAACATGAAATAAGAAAAATAATCTGAAGGATACCTGCAGTGACAAACATGACAGGAAACGTGAAAAGCTCCGACCACACATCTACGGACTTCAATTTGATCTTTTTCAAGGATTTCAAACCTCTGCTAGTCATATATCGCCTACATTCATTACTAAATACCTACACAGAAAAAGATGGGGTTTTCAAACTAAAGTTCACAAATTCAAAGTGATCTGCATCAAAGGCAAGAAAAGCATCACTGACTCAGTATCAAGACCGTTAATATCATCATCATCAGTTCCATCAAACCTTCCTGAAGAAACAGAAAAAATGTGTCTGTTTTGTTGCAGTGATTGTGGCACAAACAGCTATGGCTAGTATGAAATGGGGAAAGCTTTTAATGAAGATGAAGCGTTGGAAGAATTTCGACAATGGATTGAAACATGACTGACGGCAATCAGCTTCAAAGTGTGTGCTGTAGTAAGTCCAGAACTATATAGTACACACTACCTAGTACTGAGAGGCTCCTGAATTACTGCTAAAAAAAATGTACATGTATCTTCTCCCTCGCCTATGAAGGACACTTTGGGAATTTTTGGCACGAAAGATAAATCTGCGCACAAAGATGTGACTGGAAGAGAAGCTGTAAAATTCTGCAACCCTTGCCATGGTCGTCAATTCGTTTATGTTCCAATCCATATGAACCAGTGAAAGTAACTAAACTGCTTCCAAGACCTTGAGGAGACACTGAACGTGGTTTTCTGCTTTCACTTTCTTCTAGAGAATGAGTTTAGGTATTCACCGATTACAACAGCAGGTACTCGGATGTGCCAATCGTGAAATCGACAACTGCTGTGAAAGCTATATCGGTCCTAAAAAACGACGTTTGCAAAACATGGACTACTATCGCCGCTGCACTCAGCCAATGATCCTCAATTCAATTCTCAAGCCTGTACATGCTTGCCATCGAAAGCTCATTAAAGCAACTCCATAATGGCTGCAGGTGAATGGAGAATTAGAACGACAAGACCACTTACAAGACCACTTACGTAAATGATTGCCTATCAAGCAAAAGCTGATCATAAACATGGAAAACGCCCTACCCAGTCGTATTTTTGGACAGAAATTTCGGTCCAAAATTACTCAGCTGATTCTAGAGGTGATTGATCAACTAGCTGATGATCATGATTGTGAAAAGAAAGGACTCTCAAAACTGTATGCAGACCATGTGACAGAGGCAAGAATGGTCAGACTTTGGTCTTGGAGATACTGTTTTGGTTCAAAGAGAGCTGGACACACCTGAACATTGGAAAAGTTGTTGGGTATAAGGGAAGCAAAGTACAATCCCGTTCCCGGATGGAGCCACATACATTCATACCACTCCCCATCTGAAGAAATACTTCAATCATGAAAAAAGAGAGAATGCTGGAACTGCTCCAGCTGGAATTCCTGCTACAGTGGAGCGAGATGATGAGACACTGGACGGCACAACAGTCTCTGTGACCATACTCCGAAGTTAAAACCATCATTGCTGGGTGATGCCAAGATCAGGCAATAAAGAATCATGAAAATGCAAAAAAAAATGAAGGCTATGTGGTGAGCTAAACACGATAATTCTAAACAAAAACAGGCAATCTTCATTCATTATAGTACGATTTGAAAAATCAGTTAGATTAATGGTGTTCGCTTTATTTGTTGATTATAGTTTAATCTAATAGAATATGGTAATTTAGAGAGTTCGTATTTTATTTACAATGCAGAAGAGGAAAATCACACACACGAAGAAAGAAAATGACATTTTGTGAAAATGACATCTTGTGAAACAATGGAGACTTTCAATTTAAGAGTTTCATCATTACTTTT
Organism: Conus betulinus; assembly: GCA_016801955.1. NCBI lineage: Eukaryota > Metazoa > Mollusca > Gastropoda > Neogastropoda > Conidae > Conus > Conus betulinus. The sequence goes on along the minus strand of JADBJO010007408.1, from coordinate 27,819 downwards.
TTTAACTCCTCGTGATTATGTTTGTGCTATAATTGAACACACGTGTTGTTATTCTGTGTTGGCATGAAGAATCAGATAGAAACTGATTTGGGACTTGTAATTTAGCAATGAGTAAAGTACATTTTTTATTATGTTTCAAAATCAAAATTATAATCATATATAATACAGAATATGTTGTAATTTTTATGTTGATGTAAATTAGAATGATAATAATGTATGTGTGTTCAATATGACGTTAACTTTGATTATGATATCCGTACTGAAGAAAAAGAGTGATGTTGCATCTCTGTGTGTTTTGTACTGATCTGGATTATATGGCGAGAGGAGAAAAATTGCAGGGCAAATGTCAGTAGCGCTGATATAGGCGCTGTTTGGCTTGAGACTTTTCATGCATTTTTGCCTCATCTTGAGCATCAACAAAGCACTATCGAGCCTGAATGTTTGGTGAAAGAATGTGTTGCGACCAAAAAAAAAAAAAAAAAAATCCAAATGTTTATCGAGCGTGTTCGACCTGCTAATGTATACAGGTCTTTCACATACAGACAAGCAAAAGATATACCAGAAGGTGCGGATGGGACCCACAGAAGTATCTCTGATGTACAGAAAATTTTCTGAATGATCTCCTGACTCAGAAGACTCCCTTTTTGCGAAAAAAAAAAAAAAAAAAAAAAAAAATTCCGTTTGCCGATGTGTTGTCGCGCCATACCATTTAACAAATGATCCGCGCGCGCGCGCGCGCGCGTGTGTGTGTGTGTGTGTGTGTGTGTGTGTGTGTGTGCTGCCTTTACATGTCAAAACTCAGCCTTTCTTCAGGACACACAGCCATCGGGATTTTGTCAACGTATTTCCATCGTTCTTTCATCAGTTGAGCGTGTTATATGCATATAGTACCGTGAGAAATGTGTCCATATGCATACACCTCAATTGTGATTTAACTACATTCAACGTTGACGTGTGTAAGCCTCCTTTGGGTCAAGTCCTATACTTCCCTGTTTGTCATTGCCCTGAGAACATTTAAGGCACGTTTTTGGCATTTCACAGAGACAAATTGAATTACTTGAACTGGGAATCATTTTTTGAACGTTGTAGTTCTTCTCTTCAAAAGTTATAATTTTTCCCTCGAAAAATAAACGGAAAAAGAAATATAAGGGGGGAAAGGACTTCTGTTGTTGATCTCCTTGGAATCAAATTTACGGGAACAAGGTACAACCTGGACTCTTGTGATTTCAGTCTTGGTTCTGCTGGTGTAATTCACCAGTCTTCTAGCTTCACCATTCCTATGGTCTCTACAGGTGTCAGTATTGCTCCTCTGGAGGTTCCTTTCCTGAATCAAGATCTTCGAGTTGTGATCTGGCATACCTGCTTGGGGCTGCTTTTGATAGGTGTTGCCTGTGGATGCAGACGAGTCGACCACTGCTGACCATTGGTAAGAGGAATTGTTGTAGAAACCTCAGACTGCATCACGGAAATGTTTGAGGCACGATTTTCACAGTGAAACGTTTGATTTTTTTTTTGTTTTCCTCCTTATCTTTTCTCAAGCATTTTCTGGTGTGTATTTTGTGACTTTTAGATAGGAAGTTACCCCGAATCGTGCACGGGGATTACAGGAGAAAAAAAAAGCATTCCTTATCATTAAGTTTTCATATCGTAAGTTTTTTTTGTTTTGTATCAGCATGGCACATGAAACGGTGTTAGAAGAAAAGCTTTCTGTCTTTGAGGATGGATTTTTCTGTCTGTCACAGGAACGGCGGATCATTGTTTGTTGTCTCTCTGTGGGGAGGGAAAAAGCTTTCTTCGTTATTTTTCATCAAGCATAACGAATTTATTGTCTGCACTCCGGGCAGGATTTTTCAGCTTGTAAAAGACCATTATTTTTACAGACAGCTTTTGTATCAATGCAGGGAAACAAAACAAAACCTTTGGTTTGAAATGACAAAAGGCTGAGCCAGTTAGTAACTTGCCGCGATAAAATACTGTGTGCACCAGGGCGCAGAACTCGAAATGACTTTCTTTGTTTTGATTCTTTTTTTTCTTGTAGTAAAATGCTCTCTTCAATAAAACAGTCGACTTTGTGCTTTTCAACATTTCTTTGTTTCGAAAAAAAAAAACGGAATTTTTGCAAGTGAATACGTGATCGACACAGACTTGATATTGTGATTAGCGTGAGAAAGAATTCCCCTCTTATACTCAGTTTCTCTGGCTGCAAATTTCCCCTAGATTTCAGATTCTTTCACAAGTTTTAACCTAAAAGTGGGTATGTGTGATTATTAACTTATGGGGAATGTGTGTGAATCTCTAAAAGAAAGAAAATTGGCAGACAGTTTCATAAGATCATGTACTGTGATTTGTACTATATTTTGTCTGTCTTAGAAATAAAGGTCGTGTCACTGTCACCAATTGTCACCAGACACGTGACATTTTATGATGACAATCAAGTTTACAGCATGCAAGCATGTGCAATCACCATCTGATGCAAGTGTTAGTAGTGTGAAATGAACTCTGAGGCCTACCTGACGTGATCCATCCGCTGCCTGGCAGTACAGGTCCCGCTGGTTGTCCCACCAATGTCATACAAAACTTGTCACTTGTCACACACAATACTGAACTCAGTCACTTCCCAATACTCTATATTTGTAGTGTTTCCATCAGCCTTTGCAGTTCTACAAACTACAGCTGATTACATACCTCCATAGTCTTCAGTTGCACAGCACAGTGTCACTGTACACACTCACTACTCAGTGCTAAATATCAGTCACAGCCGTCACCAAAAAACACAGGTATGCAAAAAAAAAAAATAAACATCACAGCTGCATTACTGTGGGCTATATTTTGGTCGTGATAGTCGCGAAAACAACCATTCTCAGGCCAGCAACAAAGGGGCACTTGACAGAAAAAAACACACCTATATGACGTTTCCACTTGATATCCCTTTGGTGTCAAGCGGCCAGTTTTGACACATTGACGACACACCTTAGGCCTGCCCTCAATCTTCTCCACTTCGTGGTGATCAATGGAGACTTTGGCGATTGGGGGTTTTGGTACTGCCTTGCTTCTCCCAGCTTTGCGATTTCTGGAAGTAAATCCAGCACGAAGCCGTTTAGTGATGTCAACACAAAACCACAGGTGATCATGGGCCTTCTTTGGGGGCTGAGCGTGTGGTGACTTTTCCCAGGTGAGAAAGGCTTGAACAATACACAGATTGATCAAAGAGTGGAAGACGTACCGCCACCATTTATTGTTTTGATGACCGACAGGATAGTAGGCACGGTACTGATCTGACTTGTCAACACCACCCATGTACTTGTTGTACGCAGCGATGACAGTCGGCATCACCTTTTCCTCCGTTCTTGTCATACCTAGAGGCTGATTGCTGCTTAGGAGATAAATCCGATGGCTGTCTTTGTAGACTATAGCCATTAGTGAGCCTTTCTGCATTTGTATCAGGTCTCCCTTTTCCTTCAGTTTGGCCATCTTGGCTTCCTGTGACAGTCCCCTGCGCATATGTCCCATGTCATATGTCACACAAGCATATGTCCCATTCGTGGCCAGGTGTGTCATCAAAGGGACACTTGTGAAAAAGCGGTCAAAATACAAGTGCCTGTTCTGGTTGTAGTTTGGTGATACTAGTTTGTCTACTTCTTCATGCCCTAGACTGATATTTGTGTTTTCTCGGCTAGCACAACCAGGGTAAATGTCAAATGCGACACAATAGCTGTAGTAGCGTCACAAATTTCCCATACCATGATGCCCCATTTTGTTGGGTTGGCTGGCATAATCTGTTTGAAAGAAATGCGACCGTTGAAGGCTATTATCGCTTCATCAATGCTCATTTAAAAAATGCGACCGTTGAAGCCTTTCATCGCTTCGTCAATGCTCATTTCACGGTCAGGACAATAACTGGCTTTGAACAAAGGGAGAATAAGATCAATAAATGTTCTCACCTTGTACAGAGGGTCATAATCAGGGTGATCACGCCCAGGTGTGTTGGACGAATCCCGAAGGTGGACATACTGATTCAACTTGAAAAAGCAATTTTTTTGGCATGACACTGCTGATCCAGTCATCTTTGAAAATTGGGTCATCAGACCAGTAGCACGACAGACATGGTAAACGCCCCCAGGGGTAGAGTTAAAATACGCACGTGCCTAAACTCTCCCCCGGGGAGTTACTTCCGGTCAAGAAATGTTGATCCAGATTGACTCCCGGGGAGTTAAAAAATAGAAGTGGGGGGGGGGGAGTCATCCTGGCCAGGACTGCCCCCCCCCCCCCCCCCCCCACACACACACACACACACTGCAGAGAGACACTTAACACATGACACTTGAAAACTTTACTTGACAAGGATAAAGATCTTAGGCTAACATAAAAGCCTATTAATCCAATCAGTCTGATAAACACTAATAATAGTAAGCAAAGCTGACTAGAAGTATGCAGAGAGAGAGGGGGGGGGGGGAAAGAGAGAGAGAGGGCGAGAGAGGAGAGAGAGAGAGAAGGGGGGAGTAAATGAAGAGAAAAAAAAAGACAGACAGAGAAAGGGGGAGTGGGGGGAGACTCTACAGACAGAGACACTGGGATAGATAAATAGACAGGCAGGCAGTAAGGTCACCACCCCCCCCCCCCCCCCCCCCCCCCCCCGCCCCGCCCCCTCTTCCAAATCACCCTCTCTCCCCACGACTCACCTTCGGGGAGTTGGTTCTTAAATATTTTCTGCTCAGAGCAGTGAGGACATCTGTATGCCGTATTCAGGTGTTGACTATATAATAATGCTGGCTCTGAGTCAGTCTGTTTGATATTTCTGCTGCTCACTGAGGTCTTCCAACCGCTAAAGAACATTTAACCTTTCGGCCTGAGCGAGTGATCGTGCACAATATAAAGGACGCTCAGAATCAATATTTTTTGAAACTAACTCTCTCTCTCTCTCTCTCTCTCTCTCTCTCTCTCTCTCTCTCTCTCTCTGTTTGCATCGTGTCGTATGTGTGCAGAATATGCAGCTCAAAGAAGCGACTTCGGTGCAAGAGTGAGTAACACGGCCGATGGGTTTTCTGAAAATCAGTGACGTCTGCCGAGGTGTTGGCTACCTACGAACCTGACCAATAAAAACGTCACTTTCCTGCATGTTAACATATCACACTGTAACGATGACAGTTTAACTGACAAGATTTTAGCACGGGAAGGAGTTGTTTACGGGAATGTGTGATGCTTTCAGCATTTACTGTCGTACGAAAATACGGGTACCACAGGGTAAGCATTTACGAGCTCATGTCAAACGACTGCCACTGTGGTGTGATATTGGCGTTAAATGGCGTATATCCATAACAAGATGCGTTTTCAGAATCACAGATCATGAATTTGAAATTGATCCCTGTAAACCTCTACTTCAGAATATATTTGTTGAATTCAATACAGAATATTTGTGCATAAAAAACGTAAACAACCCTACCATCGAAGTTGATATTAAGCCTGTAGATAAAATTGGTATGATATCAAAACACAGTTCTCAACATTCTGGTTATATTATTGTGCCAAGATTATCATATTCGTACCACGTGCAACATGAAGTAACAGTGCCTGCTCACAATGTGCTCATAGTCAGTGTTGATCAGGCAGTTAAACATCATGAGTGCTCCGGTCGATGGCAGTTGAAACTGACTTACAAATCCCAAATACATCTCATCACATTAGTGTCCATATTTGCATTGACGTGTTCTCTCCATCTTCTATGTTTGTAACTTCATTTCTGACCATTCTTTTTCAGTACGTGAAAAACATCCATGCCCATACCAAAATATATTTTGCAATGTTGCCATCAATACACCGACCACAAATAATGGCCAGTGGGAAGTATAACTGCTCTGTAAAACATTACATACAATTCAAAATCACATCCATTGCAATCAGAGGCCAGAGTGTGAGGACGGACGTGATGAACAGGACACTGTCCCTTCAGCAGTCCTGAATGCCAGGGTCTGGTGGCTTCACGTCACAAATGTTTTTCAAGTTAGCACTAATGAAGGAATCGCTGTCTCATCAAATGCGAGATTACAATTGCCAAAAGACTTGGTGGAACCCTGGCTTCCCTAAAAAACCAGGAAGGAGCAGAAAGACTTACTTCCTATTATTACAAAGTTTTACGCGATACCACTGACCTTAGGCATTGCAGCAGGCTGGTACAGGGGGCATTTCATGTACAGTAGATTTAATAAGTGGTATGACAACACTGTGATCTATTTCATGGATCACATCACACTTGTCCGAGGACAGCTTTCCCCGAGAAGGACTGTTTCTTATCGGCATCTTCTTGTATATAATCGTTTAAGTTTTGAATATAGAACTCCTCTCTGGAGAAAACACCTCAGCGCTTTATGTGAATTGAAATCAAGCCATCCCGGTGTCTTTCCGTCCGACAGTCTTGTCGCTCGCTTAAACTCAACTAAGCCGATTGCAAAAAATACACTGCAATATCTAGTTCTTTGTCCAAATCTTCACATGTCACACACATTTTTATCATGTGATCCCCAAAGCAACTGTGGAAACATCAAACTATCCCTTGTTTTGTCCCTTTTCCAACAACACTGGGCAACAGATCAGCCAGACAGTTCTCTCCACGGTGTGTTCGCAGCCCTCGGTTATGCTATGTTCAGATGTGATGAGTTCACAACACAGTACAATACACGTTGGTGTGTGACATCTACCAGGACTGTCCAGATAACAGTGATGAATCGTTCTGTGTAACATCCTTCACGCCCTGGGTTTCTGTGCTCTAATGGTCAGTATGTATTGTACAGTCAACGATGTAACGAATACTCAGACTGTGTGGATGATTCAGACGAAAAGAAGTGTCCAGAGGTCTGGAGAAATCCGTGTCCGTATTGCATCATGGTCAGTCTGGAAGACTCAAAACGACGGTTTTATGTAAATCTGGATGGTACTGGTTATTTTACATACCAGGAGATGGAAAAGAGTGAATCTTGTCCTGACACTCATTTCCAGTGCACAGCTAAACTGTTGAACTGTCTTCCTCTTTACACTCGATGTAATGGATTCTCTGACTGTACCTATGGAGAGGATGAACAGAACTGTGAAAGGGTGATATGTTCTGGCTTTTTTCAATGTCGAGCTTCCAGAGTTTGTGTAGACGGGGATCATCTTTGTGATGGCTTGGGTCAGTGTCCACAACGAGATGATGAATTGATGTGCGATTTAACTTGTCCTCAAGGTTGTCTATTCAAGGTCATTCCTTCCTGTGTGGTAACTATATTCCTGCAGAAGAGTTCCCTAATCTCCGATACATTGATGCCGCAAGTTCACACATGTCCCTAAGTCACTTCGTAAAGAATGAATACCTTACACGTCTGAGTTTGGCGTATTGTTCACTTGTTAATATATCACATACAAAACTTGATAATTTGAGGGCCATTGATCTTACCGGTAATCAAGTAAGAGTTCTCAGCATGGAAGTGTTTTCTAATTTACCAAATTTACAGAACTTAACACTAAATGATAACCCACTCAGCCAAATACAAGATACAATTATGAAGAATGTACATTATGCGCTTTCAGAAATCGACATGTCCCAAACAAAAATTAAAATGATGAATATGCTAACTGTCTACTTTCCTCATACAGCACATGTCAATTTATCCATGTCACTAATGGAAACTATTGGGTCCATAGGTTTTAAAATTTCCCTCTAATAAATGTATTGGATTTACAAGGAAATCCATTGACATATTTTCCTTTGGATATGCTCACTGATCTGAATAATTTAAAACGAGTTTGGTCATCAAACTATAGACTTTGTTGTGAGACTTTACTCCCCCAGACAGGGGGCACAACTCAAATGTTTGACGCCCAGCACGATATTTCCTTCCTGCACAACACTAATACCGACTGAACTTTCCAGGGGGTTTCTTTTGTTTGGTTTGTTTGTGTGCCGTTTTGGGGAATATTCTTTCTTTCATCATTTCATTTGTGCATGGAAATGTGTTTGGAAGCAGTTTTACAGCAAGTATTACTTTTCTGCAGTGTGCTAACATGTGTATGGGTCTTCATGTAGGTGTTGTGGCTGTGGCAGACAATCTGTTGCATGGAAAGTACATCCAGAGTGAAAAGGCGTGGAGCAACAGTGTGGCTTGTAAAATCACGGGTTTTCTTTGTATATTATCCACTGAAAGTTCTGTCTTGATTACTGCGTTAATCGTTGCAGATCACACGCTCATCCTTCGTTTCCGTCAGAGTCCATGGAAGTTTAATAAAAGATCAATGGCTGCAGTTTGCACAATAGCATGTCTTGTTGGGGTTTTATTTTCCTTAGTACCGTTCCTTCCTGGATTGTCACACTTGGGTCTCAATCAGCAGTCAGACCTGTGTCGTCTGGGTTTACTTGACCATCATACACAAAATCATAAAATCAAATGGTTCACGATTGTCATAGCAGCCAATTTCGTTTTGTTTTTATGTATTTTGACGGGTCAAATTTTAAGTCTAAGACGAACTCCCAAATATAGAATAACTCTCTATCATACCAAAAGACCTTACTGTTCTTCGGTTCATCTCCTGTGGAAATTGACATTAATAGACGGCTTCTGTTGGTTTTCGTTGGGACCAGTGAAATTAATGTCTTCACAAGGTGTCCGTGATGTTGACAATATCTTTGGCGCTTTGGTTGTATACGTTTTGCCTCTCAGCTCTGCTCTTAACCCACTTCTGTACCTGTGGACTGCTGTCGCACAGCATCGAATGATAGCAAATGAAAAGAAATTATTGGACGTGTTAAAATCACGACTTGTCCATGACAAACTATATAACAAAGCATCATGAAAGGATCAGATACATGGATAACTTCAGCAGTCATCGAAGAAACATTGTATTGTCCTCCAAATCAAACAAAACAGCCGATGGGTCAGTAAGTGAATCGGCGGGTTGGTGATTGTATGTTGACTAGTTGGAACAGTGATTTATTGTTCCGAGTTTAAAGTTCAGCTGAAGGCGTGTCCAAAATGTGTCAGGAACAGGAGATGGTAAAACTACAGCGAGGCGATAGACACATGCTTGTATATCTGTTTTCACACAAACACACACAAACGCGCGCGCGCGCGCGCACGCGCGCGCGCACACACACACGCACTCACGCACGCACGCACGCCCGCATGCACGCACGCACACACACTCACGCACACACACTTTACACACACACACACACACACACACGCACGCACGTACGCGCGTACGCACACACGCACACACAAATGAAAACACAAGTACACACACACACACACACACACACACACACACACACACACACACACGCGCGCGCGCGCGCGCGCGCGCGCGCGCGTTTATATGATCCTTATGATAAATGAATCATACACCTGAAAATAACAGGGATGGGAGATGAAAAGAAAGGTAGCAGGGAGATATGATGGATGGGAGAAACACAAGGACTGTATGATCCAAACAAACAAGTAAATTTCAAATGTGACTGCAATAACAAATTATGGTTTTAAAATTGCTATGGTGGCGCAACACAGAATGGGGGGGGGAGATAACAATTGATAAATAAAAGAAATACACAGTCCTCCTCAGAGGTGCTTATGTGTGTTGACTCCCACCGATTCTAAGGTAATAAAGGAATGGAAGTGATAAAACATAACGGACAAATAAACACGAACAACATAGTAATAAATACAGTAGAATGAATTAATGAATTCACATGAATATATACATGAATATATTCATGCACCTGCACCAAACCACACACGCACACAAGAACATAAACAGAAGGGGGGGAGGAGAGAAAAAAAGGGAGGGGGTGCCAAGGAATGCCAGTTGTATAACCGAGTAAACAAATAACTGAGCACCAAATTAGAAGTAAAGAAAAAGAATAAGTAGACACATAATGAATAAATCAATAGGAGACTGAGACGCTCCCTCAACCCAATATCTTCTCAAACAAGAGCATCAGAGCTATCATACCAATAGACGATGAACGGTCACGACGGAGTACTCATAAAGATTGACCATGCACAATTTCAAAGCGAACAAATGAACATGTAGAAGCCTGGCCTTGCAGGTCAGACAAGGGAGCGACCAATGTGAGCGAGTCAGGTATAAATCTGCTGCAATACGACACCAGACCTAAGAATGAAAGAGCAGCTTTGTCAGTCTCCAGCCTCGGCGCACAACAAATCCTCTTGACTGTGTTGACAACCCATGGGTCGCGCATCTGTCCACGAAAGGTGTCCCTCGAAAGTCCAACTCTTCCAATCTTCAAATGAAGACATCTGAAGAACACACCAAAATGCTTGCTTCATCTGGCTTCCCAAACTCTGTAGGTGACGCCCCCAGGTTTTCTGTGGGAATCATAATACCATCCATGAATATACTTAGCTATTTGAGGCCCTGGCTGTGTAAGTAACAGTTCTGCACCTGTGTAAATTTATACTTCTCTGCTCCTATATAAATTTATAAGACTTTTTTACTCCTATGTAAATTTATATGACTTACATACCAATATTTTACAGTCACTGCCAAGATCGTCCACTGTGAATTCATCTGAGGATTGCCTCACAGTCACGTACTTCAATGGCCTATGGTGTGCAAAGAAAACTGAGATAAACTAAACAACCAAACCATTCACATTTTGGTCACTTGAAGCTACAGATTTTGCAGGAAGGAAAGCTCTCCTCAACACTCTCTATGTACTCGTCATGTATGCACGGATTAAGGATTGAATGTGCTTATTTTAAACCGACTTTGACATCTGAAGTTTGGATAGAGGCAAGCGGCCATATGCATTCGTGAGCACCCAACCAAACGTCGGTCGAAATGTCAAAAAGAGTTTCATGATTCCGGTATGTTAAACCCAGCAGAAGTTTTTATAATAACAACTTTTACCTTAGATGTTTATGCCACGTCTGACCAATTAGAAGATTTGTTTGATCCAGAATATGTGACCAATTGTCTTCAATGTCTCTCGCCATTTTGTTTGTTTCAAAAGAAATGCCTAATGTTTTTATTTTATCGAACACAGTAAAACACTATTTTCGTCTTCGATCTTTCTACCCATTCTTTTTTTGTGTGTGCATTTACTCTATGTCCATAAAATGTTTCAAATGTAACAAGTATATCTACAGGTACATCATTTCTGCTCTCTGGTGTTCTGAAAAAGAATGTTGTGTCGTCTGCCATTTGCTCTTTTTTCTGTATGAACTGGTTTTGTGCAATGAAATGTCAGTGTTTTAATGCCTCCTTTGGTATAAATAGCAAGCAGCTCGACAGCAAGTATAAACTCAAGCAATGAGAAAGGATATTCTTGTCTGATAGCGCACAAATATCAAAGGGTTCAGAAATCCAACCTCTATGATAAAGACTACCAGAACTGTCATTGTTTTTGAACATATACTCACTTTATAAAATCGATACCGAAACCTAAAATTTCAAACGCATGTAACAAAAATTTCCGAGATATTGAGCTGAAAGCTTTGGAGTAATCAACTGCTAGTAGATATCCAGCTTCATTACATTTGTTTAAGTAGCTTACTGCATCGTCTACTGATCTTATGATCGTCGCAATATTTCTTCCTTTAAGAAATCCGACATGGTCGTTCTTAATTAACTTATGAAAAAGTGTACAAATCTTTTAAACCGACTTCGACGCCTGACCTTTGGATAGATGCAAACGGCCATATTCATTCGTGTGCACCCAACGCAAGGCTGAATTGTACCAACCTTTCTGCGAGAAATTTTGCTAGTATTTCTTAATCCGATTTAGTCAAAGTCATAGGCTTACACTTAGTTCACTGAATTTGTTCTAGATCTTTTCTTTTTGTGTAATAGTGTGATATTTCCTTGCCTTTCGGTACATGAGAATTCAGATATATGAAAGATTCAATGAAAGAACTAGTGACCAGTCAGCTAGTGACCAATTACCCCTAAAGAATTCTAATCTGTCTGATTCTATCACAACAGGGAGCTGAACTGTTACTCAAATTTCTCAGTGCATTTGTTGTTTCTTCTATAGTAAGAAGTCTTCATATGAGGCAGCATCATTCTTCTCTAAATGTGGAAACTTTTGTAATTCTATGAATTGTCAGTCTCTTTTACACCATTATGTGCTAATGTTGTTTGGATAGACTTTTTTCTTGTAAGATAAGACCTGCTCTTGTAGAACAACACTCTGTTTAGTTAACAGTTCTCCTGTTTCCCTGAGCAGCCTTGCGATAACTTGTTTTCCCCCTAACTTTTCAAAGTTGCAGAAATGCTTAGAATTTTGTTCCCCATCTTTCATTCATTTGACTCTGGCTCAAATTTGCGCCTCCCCCTTTCGTCATTAAGTTGCTTTAAAACTAATGTCTGTATTAACTGCATGTACTTGACTTGCGTCATTTCACATGTAAATTCTTTTGCAACTTTTCTTTCAGTTTCGTCCGTCCTTATGTGACGTGATAATTGCAGCCACACCATCCTCCGCGCAATCCCTCCACCTTTCTACTCCCCCCTCTCTCTCTCTCTCTCTCTCTCTCTCTCTCTCTCTCTCTCTCTCTCTCTCTCTCTCTCTCTCTCTCTATCTTCATCATTCTTTTTCTCTCTCTTTTGTCCCATCTTCTGTGCACCCATGCCACTCATTCCGACACCCCATCCATAGCCACAGTTCGGTCAGTCCCGCCACAGCCCAGCACCCAACAATCCACAGGGAGCAGTCAATGTCAAGTCGTCAGGAGGCAACCCACCGGATGAGACACTGCACTGCTGCCGAGTCACTTCGGTGGTGTTCAGTGGCACCTGTTCTGATCCAACATACACAGGACATCATCTACTAAGCCCCCTACTGACGACAACGATTGCTCAGTCATGGAGCCGGCGTGACTGAGCTCTCCCTCCAGAGGGCGCCACCACGTCCGTCCCACGACAGCCCCCATGGACTTGCCAGTGCCAGTGACCTTGATGGAACCAAACCAAAGCCACAGACATGGAGAGGACATCGAAACTGAGGTCACCATGAGAGCAGGGCATGAAAGGCCACAGAATTTGAGACTTTTTTTTTAATGCTGATCTATGAGAGAATGAGGATGATGATGGTACGGATTTCCATTTCGGTCTGAGACTACATGACAGGACTGTACTCTGCGTTTTCTTTCTTAATATATTCCGGCATCAACCAGGCTCGAGAGGTACATATACCTACAGTGTGTGGTCAGGAAATTTGAGCAACACTCTCAAAGACGCATACATTACGTGGATCAAACTCGATTGTGTGGTCCCAGTCTTCCCAACTGAGCATGTAGCAAACTCAACTCTGGGTAGGACCCGGTCGGGGCAGAAAAATCCCACATGACTCTCATGGGTTTTTCTTTCTCTCTTTGTCGCACGAACTGCAGTCAGGATTACTAATCTATGTCAACCTTTGGTCTCTGCCATCTCTCCCATTGATTGATTCAACGCCTTCCTTGCACTGAACTCTGAAGCGATCACAGATAAGTGAATTTTCGTTGTCCTATTCATTTGTATCTTGCCTGAAGAAGACCTAAGAGAGGTCGAAACGCGCAGTGTTTGTCTTGTGACTCGTTTGTCCACGTTTCTCTGGGCGGTTCGCTAACATTTATTTCAGATTTGTTTAGATCTCCGCCTGCAGTCGCCTCACTTTGCAACTAGACCTTGGGTTAAAGTTGATATCTTGCCTCTCCAGTAGACGGGTAGATCTCCACAATCTACCTATCTCCTGCGCACCAGCCACTGACCCTTGTCCAGCGACGGGCTGAGCAGCTAAACAGAATTCAAGTACGGTGGCTGGGCGGTTATTGTCAAAATCGGGGATGTCTCTTGATTTGAGAAAAAGAAAACTGGGTGGACGCTCACGGCTATTTCTGCGAAACGATGGTCTACACCCATACACACCACACACACACACACACACACACACACACACACACACACACACACACACACACACACAAATTAATCACATCCTTTTTTAGGTTTACATGCAGTCTTTTAACAAGCTCGGTGATTTCTTGTTCTCTGACCGCCAGGCCATTGACGTTATCTGCAAACTGAAGATTTGTGAAGGGTTCTTTCTCCAGTGTTGGCTGCACTAACATGGTCTTCAAGTCATTGGTCATGATGCATTCTTTAAAACGTTGAAAAAGTGTAGGAACATGAACTGAAGTTTGGAGTCACTCTCCCAAAGCTCATACATGAGCACTGAACCAGCCTTTTTGGGAAGCAGATCCTTGATGATATTGATTAGCTTCTGCTCAATGTTAAATTTTGTCTTATGGCTTACACGGTTTTTAACAGACTCTGTCAAACTCATCCTTGAAGTCTCTGGAAACGTCGCATAGCTCTCACTATTGCTGGAGATTTTGTTTGTTTGTTTTGTTTGCTGTTTGTTTGATAGTATTTTATTGCAAAGAGTGTGTGGCTCACGATCTGTTCCATGGTACTTCTGCCTTTGCAGAATGCGCCCTGTTCTTCAGCAGTGTGGTATCAGCGTGAAACTAACCAATGGCTTTCAGCATCACTCAGCCAGCATGGTTGATCAAACTGCTTGGATGGCAGTATGTTGGTGTTGGAAATTCCCATTTGGGGGAATGGTGAACATAAGTGATCATTTCTATGGCGTAAACTACCACTGAATGTGCAATAGTTGGTAACAAATAACTGCTAGAGATTAATTTCTCTTGGTCTTTTTTTTTTCCAGAGTTATGCAAAGATGTCAATGTCGTGTACATGATTTATTATTTTTTCCATTGTCATTCCCTTTTTCTTTCCTGTGTCTCTTTAGAATTTCTCTAGTGGATTTGATCCGTTTCTAATGTTATTTCAATACCCCCCCACCCCTCCTGTCGTCTCTCTCTCTCTCTCTCTCTCTCTCTCTCTCTCTCTCTCTCTCTCTCTCTCTCTCTCTCTCTCTGATCGATCCAGCGAATAATATGTAGCGAAGCTCTTTAACATAAAAACAAAAGCATTATTTTCGAAATTTGTTGTTTGAGGTTTGACTTTGTAATGATTTATTCTGAAATGTCTGAATGGTTCATTCATTGTCGATGGCTTTGGCTGCTTGATTACTTGCCGATTAGTCTCACTCGTGACCTGTTAGGGTGAGCGCTTGATTGTAATCGTGTGTTCTGGTGCACTGGTGCACTGGTGAATACTTGATTTTCAAGTCTGTCACTGTTATCGTTTATAGGACACAACGAGTTAGGGAACCTGGTTGTGGTAATGACGTCACCATCATCGGGCTACATCACAGCAGAAGCAAATATGAGTCTGTCTGATCAGATGTACATGGAAAGGGAGGTAACTGTCCCACAAGGACAAACAGTCATGGTCAGTTACAGAGAATTGGCGGCACATTTGATAGATATCAAACTGTTGTATCATGTCTTGGATTACGGTGATTCTGTTGACCATTCTAGAGTACTCGAAATTCAAGTCTGGGATAGACGTAATGATATCGTTTCTGATTTTGCACACATGTTCCATGCCATAAGATTCATTATTGGTACTTTTTAGAAGTTCTTGCGCAAAAACAAAAAAAACAAACTGCTTTAAACTTTTTCTTCTCTTTTTTCACTGAAAATGACTCACCACAAAGATTAGCCAGTGGTTTATGGAATTGTTCTGTAGATCACTATGCCAGCTTTCAGCACCACGTGGCCTGCAACCACCAGACAGAGTGTGAAGATGGACGGGATGAAACAGAACACTGTCCATTCAGTAGTGCAGACTGTGAGGGTTTAGTGTCATTCTATACCAGGTGCTATAAAATTGTTAGGGGTATGAACAGTCTCCACACTCCTGACGCCACGGACATATTGGCAATCGGTAATATAGAATGCAGTTCGCATGGAGGAGGCGAGTTAGGGTTTCCATTCGGTGTGTGACTGACTGGCTTGGTGCGCTTAGAAATTTAACCAAAATGCATGATCTTAGGCTGCAACGGCTCTGGGCTGGCTTTTGTTCTAATGATTTGTCGTTGCCTTCTATGTACAGATATGAACTAATGAATAAACGTTCAGCCTATTATAATCATTTTGTCATTGACACCTACGTAGAAAAAAGAATGACAAAAAAAATGTTTCATGTCCAGCAGACGGTCGACACTAAGTACTGTTGACTGTATGAACAAAATCCTAGATAAAAAATATTATGGCCTGGCTTGTGATATCAGGCCGAACAAAAGAGCAAATCACTCCTCGTATATGAAACCAATTCACATGACTAGCAGTCATCTTTGGTCCACGGGACAGAACTCTCTCACACAAAATGCTTTGGTGAACATGTGTGACTCATACCTTTTTGTTGTGCGGGTCTCTAACAAATATAAAGTTTGTGGGGGAAGAAAGCATCTCGTGTGGTTTTAACACAAACCAGCCACTGAATTATGATGGCAATTTGTACCCTACATTCACGTGCATTTATGAATTAACCACACTGTCATTCACTTTGGTTTGTGACTTTATCGATGATTGTCATGATAAGAGTGATGAATCATACTGTATATATTCTGTTTGTGACAAAGCATTTACCTGCGACAATGGCCAGTGTCTGTCCTATAGTAAAGTGTGTGATGTTACTTCACACTGTCAGGATGAATCAGATGAAATAAACTGTGAAATGACTAGGAGAATGGCGCTTACATACACATGCATTTCCTTCACCCACTTTAATCAGTTTTGATGGTGTGAATAAGTTCCTGTCAAAACTTTTGAACCTCACAGAGGCCTGTCCAGACAGCCACTATCGCTGTCATGGTGAGTTTAATAACTGTCTACCTGTCTACACGAGGTGTAATCAAGTCTATGACTGCATTGACCACCAGGACGAAGAAGGATGTGAGGATCTGACCTGTCCAGGGCTTTTCAGGTGCAGGGTGTCCACGATCTGTGTACACAGTGAGCACCTGTGTGATGATGGCTGGCCTCACTGTCCACTGCGTGATGATGAATTGTTGTGTGACACGATCTGTCCAACAGACTGCCTGTGTCAAGGTCACACATTCCTGTGTTTTCAGCCTTTTTTCTATGGCACGTTTCCCTCATATCCGGTACTTGGATGCAACAGGTTCTGGAATGACTTTAAGTGATGTCAATAATCATAAGAACCTTATTCATTTGATCTTTGCGAAATGTTATTTGATCCTTGTGCCTAAACTGAACTTGCTGAATTTAAGGTTTCTTGACCTCAGCAGTAACAGATTCCAACACATTAATGTGACATGTTTTCTTGGCTTAAAAAATCTTCAAGGGTTATCCCTGTCCAACAACCCCCTCACCTCACTCTCTGCTGATTTTTCATCTGGTCTCCAACAACACTCCCTAACAACCATGGATTTGTCGTTCACGTCTCTGACAGAATTAGAAACTCAGGTGTTCAGATCCTTTGTGAGATTACGTAGATTAATTCTCAACTTTACTTCCATCCATACTATCAGCTCAAGAGGGTTTCGTTCCATTAACAACTGACTGAGTTAAATATCGAAAACAGCCCGGTGAAAATATTTCCGCTTGACATCTTTTAAAGGTCTAACTCATCTACAAATTATATTCACAACAAATTACAAACTTTGCTGCAGTGAAATACTTCCCATTAACTTTGATGAGTCCTCATGTTATGCCCCCCAAAATGAAATTGCCTCGTGTGAAGATTTATTGCACTCGTGGACGTACCGCGGGTTTCTGTGGCTGATAACGTGTCTGTCATTGACTGGAAACCTCTTCTGTTTCTGTGCACGTTTGTTTGCAAGGACCACGTTTTTCTTCAAGTGGCTTTAGTGTCTTTGTTATCAACCTTACCATGGCTGACTTTTTGATGGG
>JADBJO010007408.1:2500-5000 GCA_016801955.1 Conus betulinus | reverse complement strand
GAAGAGAGCGAGTTGACACGTCAACTTCCACACCAACACCAGCTCGTTGGTTTCCTCTCTCTTTTTATTTTAAATCATGGTTGGATCGAACCAACCATAACCAAACCACCGACCTATTAAGACATAAACAACAATAATCATAAACGTGAGGTATTATATGTTAACACACAGCGAAAAACATAATCAATCAAATTAAGCCAAGATTAAAGTGCAGGATTTACAACAAACATCAACACAAAAGGCCTCCCCGTTGTGAACGGTAGGAGGTACAATATACATTTGCAATCAATAACATAATCATATCAGAAACATAACATTAACCATAGGCGATCCCCGTTGCGAACGGCAGGATCAACAACATAATTTCATTATTATAACATTAAGGAAGGGGATCCTCATTGCGAATGGCAGGATCAACAACATGATAATTTCATTATTATAACATTAACATTGAGACTCCCCGTTGCGAACAGTAGGAGTTACATACGGTCAAAAGCATGGATCATGATTTCATAGCGAAAAACAGTATTACAAGTGAACATACATTTAAGCACACACACTCAAAATGGAACTCCCCGTTGCGAACGGCAGGAGCTATGAACAATAAATGAAATTAATTAACATCCAATTTTTCAACAACAATTACACAATTGTATGAACAAAAAAGCATATGTGTAGTGTCCAACCATAGGATTAAACTCAGAAAAGACACATCTTGCACATTAACATGCCAACTAAAGCTATCTTTCTTTCTCAGCACACACACCCACCTCAGGACAGTGCGTGCTACACGCTATGGCTCCACGTGTCACCTGTTAGGCCTACACCCCGGCCCAACAATGGCAGTTGCTTTTCAGCCCTTTACATTCACAACACCTGAACCAGCGTCACAGCCCTTCACCCGATTCTGCTCAGTGAAAGAAGTGATCTCAGAGCCAGAACGCTGGGAGTATATAGGCCTTCCATCCCCTTTAAACAAGATCTTTCGAGAAAGCTATTGTGGTCTGCGTCACAATAGAACGACTACAAGCGTCTAAAGTGCCTAGGATCTGGCCTTTGTGGGCTGCTCTTCAACGAACATTCTATCCCCTAGGGTCCGACAACCAACTGGGCCGACCGCCATGTAAGTGGCTGGATCTGTAGAAGTGCAGAGGAACAGACCCTTCAGACTTTGTACCTAGGGCAAAGTTCAGCATCCCACCTAAAAGATGTTTACCTAAAATCTCAAGTCCACCCCAGCTTATACTCAGTCCCCCGGACCAAACCATCCAGACCAGCCATGGTCAAAGGGAGGCTGTCAAGAGCCCCTCAGCCAAGGCGACACCAATTACCATGTGGCTGAAGTCTAATGGCTGTCTCTCCAAACCAGTCTGCCCAGACCAGCCGTTGGCAAATTGTCTGCTGACTGACCAGCCTCTTCACTGGCATTCCAGCCTACCAGCTAGGTTGCCCCTCACTGCGATTCTATCCCGCGTTTAAGGGGTTACCACCACTACAACTCTCTGTCTCACAGGCTGGGCAGAATCGTACCCTTTACATTATGAACAGGACAGCTGGAATGGTTTCTGAGATTCTCTGTGAAGGAAAGGGGCCCTCGGCCAAATGATCAGTGCGTTTGTTCGCAGAGCTGACGGCCGTCAGTTCGAATCCCTCGTGGGGTTAGATTTTTACGGCTTGAAAACCCTGTCTGCCCATCACGGCAGTTAACGGAAAGCTGATTCAGATCACGGAGGGTAAGCGGTGGAAGGAGAGGGATGAGCGCTCTGTCTTCCATTACGCCCTAAACCAGACACGGTAAACCTTTAGTAATTGAGGCTATGGGACTTTAACCTTATCCTCTTTGTATAGAATAGAGAGAGTTTTCATTCGTTGCCCTCAAGAAAACATGGGATGATTGATGAATGAGTAAGCGCGTATAAGCATGCACTGATAAACAAAAGGAGATGTTGAACTGATGTAACTGTGTGTCTAAATGTGGTGTTGATGTAGCTGTGCGTGTAAATGTGGCATTGATGTGATCGTCTGTCTACATGCGGAAGAGATTCATGTAAAGGTGGAAGCAACAATTCGGTCGATCAGTTGAAAGCTACTAAAAAAAAAAGTGGGAAGGTACGGCACACATGGGAGTTTTCTTCTAGGCAATCAGTGGAGGACCAGGAACCAACAGCTGGTGTCAGACCGGGAACAATCAGTTGGTGTTAAGCCAGGCACAATCAGTTGGTGTTACGCCAGGAACAATCAGTTGGTGTTACGCCAGGAACAAACAGTTGGTGTTGGACCAGGAACAAAGAGTTGGTGTTACACCAGGAACAATCAGTTGGTGTTACGCCGGGAACAAAGAGTTGGTGTTACGCCAGGAACAAACAGCTGGTGTCAGACCAGGAACAAACAGTTGGTGTTACACCAAAAACAAACAGCTGGTGTCAGACCAGAAAACAAAGAGTTGGTGTTACTCCAGAAAAAAAAAAAAACAGTGGTGTTGGACCAGAAACAAAGATAC
>JADBJO010007407.1:107500-110000 GCA_016801955.1 Conus betulinus | reverse complement strand
TCACACACACACCACACACACACACACACACACACACACACACACCACACCACACACCACACACAAGCCATACCAAGCACAAGCAGCAGCGACAATGATGCCGCGATTAACGCCATGAATTTGTGGACTGTGTGGTTGAAGGTTTCATTCCCAATGCACATATCAGGGGATTTTTAAAACCTCTCCTCTGACTCCTGCTCTTCGTCGTGCGACTTGTATGTCTGTAAGGCCACACAGAGTTTTCATCCACCCCAAATGGTGCTGCTTTCAATTTGCTGACCAGCACTGCAAACATTTGCATCTATTGCGCCTGATTGCCGCCAATATGTGCTATGAAAGAAGTATGGCCACAGAAGATAAGAAAGCAACCAGCTACAAAATGGACCCAATTTAATCACAGACAACCATCATCAGCCCCTTCCTTGGCCGCTTTGGGTCCAGAGCGTGAGGTCAATAGCTTATTATCCTTGGCACGTGCTCGGGTTGTACTACACCCAAACTGTGCTCTCTGGCTGCCTGGTAGACATGACCAGTCTGACTCAGCCAGGGTGAACCACTGAAACTCTTCTCATAATCAGAGGAAAGGAAGATGAAAAAAGAAAAAAAAAAAAAAAAAAAAAAAAAAAAAAACCCAAAACCCAACAAAATTAAGAAATACAAAAATGGAAGAAAAGTGTATTCATCCTGGTTTATTTCATGTATTCAGGATTTGTTTTGTTTGTTTGTTTTCAATTCAAGAAGGCATATGGAAAGCACGCAGAAAAAAAAAAACACACAAAACAAGTGCAAGCAAAGAATGGGGTAATATACACAAAAAAGGAGAATGGTTGTCGATTTGCATGCAAATGAGGCCCAGGGAAAACTGATCATTGTAGCAGTTGACTGTGAATCACAACGAAGAAAGTAAATCATTTGTGACTGTTGTCATTCATCTCCATCCAAGACATTCTTCTTCTTCTTCTTCATCATCCTCATCATCATCATCATCATCATCATCATCATCATCATCATCTTCTTCTTCTTCTTCTTCTTCTTCTTCTTCTTCTGCGTACGCAGGCTGATACTCAGGGCGGACACTGTATATACAGGCAAGTATTAAACCCCATCTTCCCAACAAAGGGAATGGAGTTTTTGTGTATGACCGTTTCATTTTTTATCCCGCCATTAAGGCAGCCATACTCCAACTTCTGAGGAAAAGACATTTTTATATCAGCAGATTCTGACTCAAGAGTGCAGTATGTCAAAAAAACCATAAATTATTCTACTCAAGTCACTTATGGTGAGTTTAGTTTATCGTCGACATTAATTTTCATTTTAATACCAAAATGTCTGTGATATGGGAGCGCCTCTTTGAAGAAGACAAAGTTGTCGAACGTCCAACGATCTTTCTATGGTGTATCAAATAAGGGTTACTTTCCATTCTGTTCGATTGTGTGTGCGTATGTGTGTGTGTGTGTTTGCGTGCGTGCGTGCGTGCGTGCGTGCGTGCGTATGTGCATGTGTGTTTGTGTGTGTACATGTGCGCTTGTGTGTGCGCGTGTGTGCATGCAAGTGTGTGTGAGCATGTGCGGGGGTGGGTGGGGTGGAAGGAGAGAGAGAGAGAGAGAGAGAGAGAGAGAGGAGAGAGAGAATGCATGCGTGCTTCCACATGCACGCAAGCGCACACGCACACGCGCGCCTCTATGTGTGTTTGCGTGTGTGTGTGTGTGTGTGTGTGTGTGTGTGTGTGTGGTGTGTGTGCGTGTGCGTGCGTGCCTGCGTGCGTGCGTGAGAGAGAGAGTTTTCTATAGTGTGTTTGAGTTTAAAATCTTGGCACAGACAGAAGTAAAATGCCCTTCAGACCCGACTTGTGCATGCATTATTATTCTCTGTAAGTCTCTGACACGATGCCCATGGCCTCCCAGTTCACAGCTGACACACAATGTCCGCCAGTATCCATCCTCTTTCATCCAATCCAGTGTCATTTCCGTTCACAGTTTAAGGACAAGGCAGTTCCCCCTTTCTTCTTCCTTCTGTCAAAACGATTACATCCCAAGTGGACTGGAAACGCGGGATTGCAATTTCCGGCCTCCCTCTCCGGGGGAAAGCTTTCATGTCGGCTGGCCCTGTCCAGAGGATGTGTGTGAAGCCGGACTCCTGCCGTTCATCACTTGTTGGCCTTTGATTCAGTGATGGTCAAGATTCCCAATGGCTCTGGGATGTTAATCTACGTTCTATAACTAAGCAGATATATTCTTCATTTTATTGCTTCTCTGTTTATGTCTCTGTCTCCATCTCTCTGTCTAATGCACATACAGAGAAAGAGAGAGAGCTCTTACATGTGTGCGCACACACGCATTATTTCATCGAAAATTGGAGAGGTTTCTCGAGGTTACCTCACATTCTATTAAAGATAATTGTGAAGGAGGTGTGTGTGTGTGTGTGTGTGTGTGTGTGTGTGTGTGACAGAGAGAGAGATGCTGAACAATTAAGTAGTGGGGAAAAACAAGTGCAGGTTAAC